>JAFIDM010006943.1:74574408-74585035 GCA_023159025.1 Thereuonema tuberculata
GGATTGCACTGTGGTTTGGTAGTAACCCTTTCTTGATTTTAACCACAGCCATCAATTATCGTGGGTTAGGATTGGGCTTAAAAAGCCTGTTCCATCTCCAAATCAATGTGATTCTCCATCTTTGCAATGTGTTCAAATTGCGTTTTCTTTTAGTTGATACCGCATGATTATATTATATACACAACAATCATCCATATTCCATACATTCTGAAACCAGACATTTCTGTAATTGGCAGTGATGTCAACGACATTCATTTGTTGACTTCTTCATTTTCGTGATGGTTAAAAAAAATATAACTTACGATAGGTAACTCATTTCTGCTGCCTGTATTCTTTTGCTTTGTTGTGAGAAACCAAAATATGAAATTTGTTAATTGTTATTTACATATATGTAAATAACAATAAGAGTCTACGCAGCAGCTTTTATATTAGTTTTATTTTGAACAATTTCTAGTATAGTTTATTTCTTCAGCAAAGATTTCTTTAAAAGCTCTTTTTTATTTAAAAACAAAAACAAAAAAAGACATGTAAGAAAATCCAATGAGAGATTAAAGTCAATATTCTCAATTAAAAATTTCAGTTGCTTTTCTCATGAAGTTCCACAATGTATAATGAAAAAATATTGAAAATTCTGAAGCTCTTTTCTAATATGATTTTTCACTTTTTTTCATCTACTTTCTATTAAATACCATTTTTTATCTTAATATGATATTCATTGTATATAATAATAATAATAATAGTAATAATAATAATAATAATGATTTCAAATGCTTAAAGTAAATAAATAAGAAAATGATAATAGGCTCCATTGGTCTTCAATATCAAATAAAAACATCAGTAAATAAATTTTGAAGAAACTCAGATATTTTTAATACAGCAATTTAGATCTTTGAAATACCTTAAGACAAAATTTTTGTTTTAATAAAAACAAGTAATTTAACGAAAGCAAGTTTGATAAAGAAATTCCTAATACAACTGGAAAATCTGCAACTAATTTTCAATAATATTTGTAAGTTTAAAAGATGCAACGATCGGATACTTTTTAGCAGATGCATTAAAAAGTATTAAAAAGTAGAAAAGTTACAAGTATTTTGTTGATTTCATCTTCTTTAAAAAATGTTTACATGCTTGTTTTTCTTAGATCTTTCACAGTCAATTGTCAAATCTTGTTTTTATGTTCTGTTTATTCTGAATTAGGTGAATCCATTAAAGCGAAGACTCACGACGATGTTACGATGCTATTCTCTGATATCGTTGGTTTCACTTCGATTTGCTCCACTGCAACCCCAATGATGGTCATAGAATTGCTAACGAGGCTCTACAGTCGGTTTGATGAGTTCTGTGGAGAACTGGATACCTATAAGGTAAAAGCAAGTTGAAATGTGAAATTTATAATTAAACACAATTTAGTTTTAGTTGTAGATTCTACTTTAATTCAAGTAAAATCCACTTTACTTTTTAATTTGTTTGAATTAAAAAAAAATATTTATAAAAAGATATAGACAAATAAAATAACAAAATTAACTAAGTTTACCAAAGTTCATACATTATATTTCGTGTTTTCTTGACGCCCTAATCATTGTTGGTTATCATCGCCTTTTCTTTATTGTATGTTTTACATTGTTTATGTTTCCATATTTTATTTTAGTTTATAATCTTGACTTTTTGAAATATCTGAGTGAAAAAGAGAGATTTGTGATGTTAAACTGTATTAAGAAACTCTGCATTCTTTCTAATAGAGAATATCCACTTAATGCCAAGTCTCGAATTCTATGATAATATTATAATTATGCTCACATGATAATATCATAAGTATGTATATTTGAATAAATATATGCCAAAAAGAATACAAAAGTAATTAAGGTAAACACATGAATGCACAAAGTATGTACAAGCATCGTTTGAATGTATGTACAAGCATCATTTCTAGACATCAACAATTCCAGAAGCATTGGACGTTCGATTAAAATTAGATATGGTTCAAATTTACATAAGCAGTATCTCATATGGCTTAAACAAATGTTGAATCAAGTTAATCGCTAAATGAAAGGTGTGTTTCAAGAAAATCATAGCTAATATTAAAAAAAAAATAGTATTTAAAATTGTAAGAAAATGATTTATTTTTCAATTTTCGTCTTCATGAGAATATGAGACGATCTTCAAAAAATTTGGTTTCAATTTCACTAACGTTTATGTACGTGCATTTTTATAAGCTTATTAGCATTGTGGTTCGTCTTTTGGACAACCTTAAGATCAGACTGGAGAAAATAAAACTTCGCAGAGTAAAACGGTTATTTTGTAGTTTGTTGTAGCGTTAAAACATTCATAGTAAATTTTATACAGTTGGTGTATTTATTAGTTGATTAAATTTAACAACCAGGAATGTAAATAATACTCCCAATCTGGGATATGTATAATACAATCTTAGCAAAAGCATAAGATTTAATTTAATGTTAAATTAAATTTTTTAAATATGAATAACTTTTGATTTTCCTCGATGATAATAACAAGCTTATGATATATTATGATATTTCCACAGTAAATATTACGAAATATTTTGATACTTCCTTAGTAAAATAGAAGAAAATATTGAAGCAATTTCCTTTCTCTGTCTTATTTTATTTATTGATATATTTTTCGTTTCCCTCAAAATGATGCCTACGTTATTCAATGCGATAAAGCCATATTTTCGAAATATTTTTGCAGTTGAATGTTGTTTCTTCTCTTTCCGTTCAATGATCTAGAAAAATGCTTTTTCTCTTTCCACTCATCAAAACCGGAAGATTCTTGTTCTTGTAAAGTCTAAAATAACTCTTTTTCGAAACTGCAAAACGTAAACTTCTTTCAGCATCTTGTTTCCTTTCTCAAATTTCCAATTTATTTATATTACGTGGGATTCTCATTCCCTCTTAAATGAGTCAAAAAAAGATATAAGGAAAGAAATGTTTTTCTACGAATTGATAATTTCCGGTATGTTTCAAAATAGAGCGCATATTTCAAAAGAATACTTCTAGAATGAAGATTCCCAAAAGTTCTCGAGCTTATTGTCAAAATCTAAAGATATATTATGATTTCATTTTCACAGTAAAGTCTTAGTAATCAAAGACCAATCAGAAACAATAGAAAAGATTTCATAACGCACTGTATTTCTGTCATTTAAACTAAGTTTGCAAAATTCTGAATCCATTACATTTGAATTTGCCCTATCGGCCTATCGATCCTCAGGAAAATATATTAATTCTGCTAGTAAATTACGAGGAAAAATTAGTCCAATTATTTTTACTAAAGACTCAATTTGAAAATTTTATTGAAATGAAACTTATGATTTATCATTTTAGGACAATGATCAGTGGAAGACTGTGGTAACCTTAAAATTTTTATAAAAGTCTTTAAATTTATATAAAATTTATATATTATTGTCTCTAAGAACTTTTCTACACAACTATTTTGCAAACTGAAATAAGAAGGGATCTAAAAATTGTCATGGTATAGAATATTCGAAACTATTTTTTTTGCATCTTAAAATATTAATTAACATACATAGGGGAAAGTCGGGTGAGATGGCGAAGAGTGTAAGATGAAATCGGTATTTTTCCGACGCATTCATAGATAGGAGCACCTGTCCAAGCAATTTCTGAGACTCAGGTGATTAGTAGCATAGTTCACTGCAAAGGATATCGGGCCAGATTGTTTTGCGAGCAGTAGCGACTAAGATGTGTTTGTTTCCCGTGCGTTTGTAATTTTTCGAGTATGTTAAGTTGTTTTTGCTCTTTTATAAAATATTCTTAAAATACAACTAATAATATAAAGAACCATGTGTGGTGTAGGTTGTTTACGATAAGCTACGGTAACGATAAATAAGTTCTAAACCAAATTGGCGGCGTGGGGTAAGATGACGAATGGCAGGGCGGGAAAGATGATGAGAAGTTTGCTTAGTTTGTCATCTTACCCAACAAATTTTTGAGTACCTTTTATGAATAGCTTTTGTTCTATTTTAAAATTGGTTTTGAAACTGAATTTTAGTTGCAGTTATTTTCTTTCTTTAATTTTGAATCCTCATGTATGACTGTTTATCTATGAATGTTTTAGGTATTATAAACAACATGCCACGAAATTATACAAGGAAAAGTGACAGGGGAAAGTGGGATAAGGAGACAATGAATGCAGCTATTGCTTAAGTGATAAAACCTCAAGTGTAAATGCTGCAGCAAAGAAACATAACGTGCCATAGCCAACACTAATGTTCTTCTAAATTTTTGTAGTACCTAATTGTTCAAAGTTTGTTTTCTTACGAGCAATCTGTTATTGTAATTTAACTGTTTCATTTTTGACTTTTGTAATTCATGCCAAACGTTAGGTGGGGTAAGATGACGAAAATTACTCTTTTTTTTTTGGTGAAATATTTTTCATAATTCGAGAGGGTAAAACAGCGTTTCATATTTTTTTATTGAACATAAAGGTTATAAGAAGTGTCCTTTCAAATTTCGGGTTTTTAAACCACTTACTAAGCCGAAGGACAAACTCTAAAGCTTAAGTTCGTCATCTTACCCTACCATACCCTATATTAGGTATATATAATATATATATATATAGATTTAAGTTTAAGAGATATTTAGAAATATTGTTTACATTGTCTCTAAAAAAATATGTTGAACAGGATCTTTCATTAAATTTTATCCTAATTTTATCAAACAAACATTTGAAATAAAAGTTTTGTAAGAAACTTTTTTTAGTTAGTTTAATAAGCTGACATTTCAAGCAAAGTTTCGAATTACCAGAGTTCTTGATTTTCCTGAAAGTCATTAAGAAAGTAAGCACATTCTTTCTAAAGCATTGTAAATGGATTTATCGGATTAAATTTCTAATATTCTTTTCTTTCCAGAATTTCCTGCTGCAGTCTCTTTTATGTTGATATTTCTTCAACTGATGACTGCTCTATTCTTTTCCTTCTTCTAGTTTCAATTAAGGAATTTCTTTAGCAAACGCATTTTTCATCTTTGAAAGATCTACAAAATAAAGAAAAGAAAACTAACTGCTATAAAGAATAATACTAATGACTCAGTGTAGACGATTACTTTTATATAATGTCTGGAAAAAGTGGGTTTGATAAAGTCATGCCAATGTGGAAGATATTTGTTATGATTTAAACAACTAACAAATAATTCTAAGATTTCAGATTTCAAGAAGATTCAGATAATTAAAATAGCTTAATAGAAGATTCATTATTCAAAATAAAAGAGCTGAATTAGAGTTGAACAATTAATCTAGAACAAACAATAATTCTGACTGGATGGATTTCACGTAGGAGAAGTATTAAAATATATATGTAATCCTGAAAAGTGAAAATACAAGATTAGCAGATTTCATTCCTCTCTTCGCAGTAAGCCTAAATCTAAGTACAACGATACCTTTAAAACAATCATCTTTGTAATCTTTGGCGGTGAAGAGGATAAAGGACATGCTTAGGATAAATGAATGATGAATGTCCATTTTTTTAAATTAAAGCCATTTTCAGCGTTCATAATCTCGGTATTCCATATCTATTGGTTCCAAATTAAGAATTGACGGTAACTTGATAACCCTTAGTTCTTCACTGAAATGAAATCTCGATTATAATACAGCAGTTTCTGTATAAAATATATACAAGTTACAAAGAAAAATTATTTTTGAATTGAATCTTGAAAGAAAATTCAGCAAAATATTGCTTTAAAAGATCACTATTTTGTTGTACTATATATTTTGTTACTAGCTGAAATACTCGTTCTTCGTTCATACAAAAAAAGATGTCCTGATCTTTTTTTTCATATTCTTCATATTCTTCGAAACTTTCCACCTTGTTCAAAAATTACGTGGTAGGTGCAAAGTAATGTTATATTCGAGTTTTGATGCGATGATGTATTTGCATTTAGTACAACGATGATGAAACTGCCATTTCAAACTCCACTTCGTTGACAAATTCTTGGCATGAATATTGTTTTGTTTTCATTACAATGGGCAATAATTATAATGTTTTCATAATGGGTAATTCCCCTTTCCTTTAATATTTGAATAGTTTCTATTGTCGCTATTTCAGAGATTTCATCCCTTTTCCAACCCTTTTTAATTCCTGTTTTATTGGGTTAATCGAAATCCTAATACGCTTCTTTTTCCAAGTACAACTTAAGGAAGCTTTCTGCCAAATTTCAGGTTCTTGATTATTTGGGAAGTAAAAGAATTAGATGTGAGTCAGTGAGTGCTTTTGCATTTATGTATATAGAGATATAGCGATGATTTTACTTAATACATTAGTAATTCCATGCTTATATAAGTTTTTTCCACTCAGGAAATTGACCATTTTTAGCTTTTTCAAATATCCTCTGAAAAAATGATGATCAAGACCCAAACATTTATATATTAAGTTTATTTATAGTTTCTATCCCTTTCTCTCTCTTTCTCTGTATACACGTGCGTGTGTGTGTGTGTGTATACCGGGTAGCCATAATTAAACAGGAGATTTAAACGAATGTCGCCACCAGGGGGAAAACTGGCGCTCAGTGAAAGATAAAGATGTCATCAGGTACGCTGATTTAAATCTCAACATGAGTGGCATCGGTCAGTTCGACCTGCTTGACCAGTTCTACGAATTTTACTATACGCAATGCTGTGTTTACGGATCATGCGCTGCTCGTAAAGTTTTATTACCAAAATAACAGTAATGCATCCATTGCACTACTATTATTCCGAACAACGAAGAGCTTACGGAAAGGTTCCATTACTGTTATCAGTTTTCGAAACATGATGTCACGTTTTGAAAATATCGAATCTTCACATGTGCAACCAGGATGCGGACGCAAACCGGTATTAAATGACGAAATTGAAACTGCTGCAACGTCCGTAGTGGGTGCGAATGCTGCACACGGATCTGACAGTGCTCGCCAGTACCCAGGCAACTGGATATCCCGTACTGAACTATATGGAAATGCATGCGCAAAGTGCTGAAGTTTTACCCTTACAAGATTAGTCAAGTCAACAAATTGATTCAAGGGATGCGGAACGCGCCTGCATTTCTCACACCTGTTGCTAGCTCGGATGGAAGTGGACGATATATGGTCTTGGAACATTTTATGGAGTGATGAGGCGCATTTTTATCTCAGCGGCACTATCAGTGCACAGAACTGTCAGATTTGGGCTACTGAGAATCCTCATGCTGTTGAGAAGATGCCGTTGCATCCACTGAAGGTCACAGCGTGGCGTGGCTTTACCGCCTCCTTCATAATTTGTCCGTAGTTTTCGAGAACTGCAATCAACAGAACATGTTCTGTCAATGAAGTGCGATATCAACAGATGCTGCGAAATTTCGTTTTCCAGAACTTGAATAAGCTAGCAAGATGGGAAGAACATGAAAACTTCTTGGAAAAATGCGCGGCGGAGGATTGAATCCCAAAACCGCTAAGAATCAACAACCCAGTACTTATAATGACATCTAATTATGAAAATATCAGGAAAGATGCAGAAAGAAGATTAAGAGATGACCAGAGAAATGAGGTAAAAAAGCATGGATGTCTTGACACGACTGTGTTCATGCAGGATGGAGTGCCCCTCACATAGGACTGATAGTGCAGCAAGTCCTAAGTCAGCATCTCACCGACGACTACATAATTAGTTGGGAATATTCGTGGCCCGCACGTTGGCCTGACATCACGCCATGTGACTTTTGCTTTGGGGTTACTTGAAAGCATATGTTTACCAAAGACACGTTGATAGTTTAGCATTATTGAAGGACCGAATACTGCTTCACATGAGACAAATCTCTGGAGATTTGCTGTGGTCCTTAGAATACAGATTTTGGACAACATGCAAGGACAACATATTGAACCGTACGTATAACTGACTAACATTAAAACTTACTGTCAACTGTACGCTTTTGTTTTCTTTCCTACGTCTTATTAGCTCACCATACAGCGGCAGTTTCCCCCTGGTGGCTCCGTTCGGAACTAAAAAAGTTTTTCGGCAAAATCGTAATCCAATGATCTGAATAGTATCTACATCAAATTTGGCCGGTTTTGATCCAACAGTTTTTTGCCTATCGCGCTTCAAACACCTCCTGTTTAATTATGGCCACCGGGTTTTTCGGAAATGGTATACAAAGCGAATAGATTAGGGTTCCAAATGACATTTTGTTGTACGGGCAGTAGTTTTAGATGTAGGAAATGAATGCTTTGGGAATGGTCCCAAATCAAAGAAAGCTCAATTCACATTAAGAAGGTGAATGCAAAGGTTTATTAAGCAAAGCAATCCGGCTAGCAAACATGACTGAAAATTATAATTAAAGAAAATGCCTTAGTTACTTAGACTTCCTAATGGGATCTGAGCTTTCTTTGATTAGGGACCATTTCCAAAGCATTTTTTCCTAAGTCTAAAACTACGGCCCGTACAACAAAATATCATAGAACATTTTTACATACTATTTATAATATTTATTTTTCAAGTATTATCAATAATATGCAACATCTTTTTCTTATCAATAATATTGCAATTCATTCCAATTGCTGTATCTCTGAAACCGTTGGAATTTGAAACATGTTCATATAATCTTTTTTTCGTAGAATCCTATGCTTAATATTGAGTGTTCTTCGTGGGACACTGTTTCTCGAGTGAGAAATTCTCAAAAATTAATAAATTTTCAGAAATTCCACCCTCAACATCAATTCAATTCGATTCGAGTGCTTCAGAAAGTGACTCGTTGTGCGGCAGGAGGAAAGGACTACATTGAGCGCGAGATTACTAAACTATTGTACATTCAAACAGTTCAATTTGGAAACTACTTGAAATAGAAAATATTTTTATGGAGTTGTTTTTCTTAGATTGACCGATGCTATGATTCCCAAATCTCAGAACCTTACTTTCGCAGACAACCCACGAGTTATTTACTGAATAAAGAGACAGGATTAAAGTAATTTATTTCTACAAACTACCTTTTTTATGCACACTAACACCAGAAGTTAATAATATTAAAAATGATTCGTGTAGCGAAATTCAAATCCACAGTGCTGTAGCTTCAATGTTCGTAATCGATAAATCTGGATGATTAGTCCTAAAATTATGAAACAGCTAACTTCATTGCCACTGATCACAAATTACAATATGGTTGTGAAACTACGAAATAATTTAGAGAACAAATTAATGAACTAGTAGGCGTGTGGAATCCTATCTTATTGAATTTCAAAGCTAAAGGTTGGAAAAGATAGATGTAGAATACAGTTTTGGAAATGTGTGAGTATTTTATTTAAATGAAAATCTAAAATTTAATATAATAACAAATGTATCAATCATGAATATTATAACTATTAAGTTGCTTGTGTTACATTTTTTGTATAATTTTGACCTTTGGAATTTCTTTAGCTCATTTTAAAATTATGTAAGAAAATTTCTCGTAAGCTTAGAATTACAACATAAAATTTTAATTTTTGATTCATTCAATTGTCCAACATTTAAGTTCAAATTCTATAATTTCCATTTATTTTTCTTTCACTTTGATTCTGATTTGAATTCTAATTATCTTTAATTAGTTGTGAATGGTTTTATTTCCTACTTCTAAATCTTAAACAGAGATTATCAAAGTAGCATTCTTTCATTTGCATTTGAATACTACAAAAATGTTTAAGCGCAATGAAATTCACCAAATAGACGATTGTCGAAAATTGAAAAAGGTTGACTTTCTACATTTCATTTTGTGAAATTCTCTTCTAGAATACGAATTTTATTTCTTGCTTTCAATTCATATACAAATCTCTTTAATACCCAGATTTCATTTAATAAGAAACAAAATCAATTAGAAAATAAATGATTAAAAATTTGTCGAAACCCTGTAGGATTCTGAATGTTAGATAATTGATCCAAAAATTATTTTGTATGAAACACTTATTTCCTCAAAAAAAAAATGAATGCATATACAGTGAGGTAAGAAAAAATGGGATGTGTGGTCACTCCAAACAGCAGGATAGGCGTCAAAGCTGGACTTCATGCTGTTGACGAAAACCTGGAGCTTAATAAGAAAATTGTTCTTTTCAGCTCTTCTACAACTCTTGGTCTTGGGTAAGAGAGTTGAGGGCAACAACACTTATCCCGAGAACATCCCAGAATTGATCGATAGGATTAAAGTAGTTAAATCATTGTAATTGTGTCGATGACGTGCCTGGCTAATACATTAGTACAAAGGTCTCCTCTTGAAGATATTGATGAATTTGCAAAAGATTGCTCCCTTCATGGATTATGGCATGCATCCCCATTCAAGGATCACCATCTCTCTGCAAAACAAATCTGGACTAAATCTAAGAATAGTACCTGTTGACTTTATTGATTTCAATTCACTTGATAAGAATTCTTACCCATTTCAAACGTGTGCTCTTGTGATGGGAGGTAAGGGTCATACAGACTACTGGTCACCTAGAATAAATGTCACCTTCAAGAAGCCTGTGCGCATAGTAGAAGCGTTCCTTAGCCATAGCAAGGGCAGATAGCTGTTGCATAGATTGTTTCCAGCCACATAATGCAGGATAGCGATCATGCAAGGAAGTTATAACCCTACACCTTCTATTGCAGTATCTTCAGGAAGCTAATTGTACGTTTTAAAATTGGTTCCAATGTA
>JAFIDM010006943.1:74630035-74699284 GCA_023159025.1 Thereuonema tuberculata
ATTGGTTCCAATGTATCTGAAGAACTAATTTTCAACCACCTTGCTACGTTAATGACTTTAACCAGCCCTAGTCTTACAATAACCGCATTTCTCTTTTTTTAATATTATTATCATGTTTGTATGTTTCAAACCTTGGGTTTCCCCAGCAAAAACAATATGGCGGGTCAAGGACCAAAGCACATACTGCCAAGTGTAAAGATGTGTGCAAGAATGATTAGGGATGTGTGCTTGTGTCCATAAATTTCCTAACTATGCGTGTAGTGTTGAGTACCACAGCCTTCTGCAGTTGTGCATAAGTGATTTTGTGAAGTCCTAGTGTGCTGAGACTGTGGTGCAATGTGTGAGGCACCAGACCAGTGGCAGACAGAACGATGGGTACAACACGTACTCGATCCTGCCTCCACTGCTTCTGGAGCTCGTGTGCTAGATCAGTGTATTTACTGATCTTGTCTGCGTGAGTTTTCTGCATGTTCTTGCTGATAGGCACTGCAATATCAATTAGATAGGTCTGTTTGTTGACCTTATCAACAAGTGTGATGTCTTATTATTATGTCTTATTATTATTATTATTATTATTATTATTATTATTTACTCGTGTCCATTAATTTTAAAAGGACTGGAAAGGTTAGTGATACATTGTGGAAGACTTCTCACAAGAGGAATATATTAAATACTAACGAGCATGAATTTCCGATAATAAGAAAGGGAAGACTTTTTCTTCACTCAGCATTCGAATAACTGTTTCAATTGACATCTTTCTCCACTTTGACCTAAGTTCATCTGTGAAATGATGTTTAGGCTAACACAACAACTTTTTGCTGCCTCAAAATCCTTTCTTCATAATCTTCATTATTCAAGAATAATATTGATTAATACCTCCCAAACAGTCCTTTTATTCTATTGCTGCATCAACTGAAGATAGCGCCAGGTATTTGCGTATGGCACCACTTATTATTCAACTTGATTATTTTTCTCCTCTGTGTATTGATCTGTCTAAACGAAATTCACGCTGAATTACTCAAATAATTTAGTGACATTAATTAATATGTTCTTAAATAACTACAAACTTAAATCATCTTTCCGGCAATATTTCGTCCTATATTATCCAAGGACTTTATCTAGCCAAGTACAAAATACTTGGCTAGATAAAGTCCTTGGATAAATAGGACGAAATATTGCCGGAAAGATGATTAAATTTGTGGTTATTTAAGAAGATATTAATTAATTTTACAGTATTTCAGGATATTACAGGAAGATGTAATTTAGTAACATGTTTTTTTTACGGCCAAACTTAAAATGTAGGTCCAAAATTTAATCAAATATTTAGTTTAATACTCATCTTTCTGATTCCTCAAAATTGACCCCGAAATAGCTTGCTTAAACAGATGTGTTGCTTTCAAAATTTGGTAGCTCAGTTATGATCTAAATTAAAATATGAGAAAGAATATTTGGGTCTTCACCCATTGTCAACAGTTTACCAACTGATCCACCAATGCTGTAAGTTATATGCTATGATATAGCATATAAGTATTGCATACTTTTAGGTTAGAGTAGCCTAAACCTAGTTTATCAATATCTGGACATGTTCTGTTTTAAATGCATCTAGTTCATTCCTGAATTTAATTGATATTCAGGTATTACATGGATCGTGTACATCAATTTATCTTCTTTGTCTTTTGGAAGCTACTATTTGGAGATACAATGTTATAGTCTTTAAAAAAAATATTTTCTTCTACAATAAATCTAACACATAAATAGCTGTGCAAAAGGTCACAAGGAAATATTTCTTGGTGTGGATGTTAAAAATAATCCTCGACTGATTTTAATATTTTAACTTTCCAAAATTGAAATTATATTCTGACTTAGTAAATTATTAAAAAAGTAAGTTTGCTGTTTCTCGGGAGTTAATATCGTAAATCTGAAATTGGTAAACAATTTGAAAAATCGGAAAATTGATAAACAAATATCAATGCTACAAAAAAGAAAATTAATGAAACACGAACATCAGATAATCGAACGACTTTAGTTCCACAAAGATGTTGAAACTAATGTCTGCAATCGACAAATCTTTCTGTTGGCCAAAGAAATCGATGTTCTGTGTTGACGTCTTTCGAATGATAACTTTTTTTTTATTGGAAATCTTTATCTTGTCAAATGCAAAGAACAGAAAAACAGCGTCCTAGAGTTAATAGTTTGTGAATTAGTGACAAAGTAACTGTGGCAGTTTCAACCAACTAACCCGAATTTTTTGGAATTCTTTTTAAAGTTATAATTATATTAGTACACTCTTCCAGATCCCGCTTTCCTCCAGCGTTCTAACTTAAATTAAGCAGATTAAGATTAAAAGAAATTAGGAGAATTTTAAGCAAAAGAATAAAAACTGTTTTTTTTTGTATACTACAAAATTGTTTTGTATACTTACAAAATTGAGTTTTTATAATTCCAATGTAGAAAACCATTTCTGTATTGGACAAACTTTAGACTAGAATAAATGGACATGGAGACCAGTATCTACAGAGCAGATTTTTGGTCTCCCAATGTATTGGACAAACTGTATACACAGGATTCACGAGCATCTGTATCCCCTGCTTTTCTCGAAAACCACAGGGTACATGTTATTTGTGTGAAAATTTTCATTACCAAATAGTATCCAAAAAACTCGAATGGTCGCAGTGTTGATATCCGGTACAAACCCAAAGTGGAGTTAATTGGGGTCAATTTTGAAATTTCAAATGAGAACATTGGTCATGTGTGGTAACGTTGAATAGATCTTTTGAAAAGAAACAACTTTTACTAAAACGTTTTTCCTCTAACGTTCCTTGTTTAGTCACAATTGAAGCTATTGACAACATCGAAATTGACAAATTCCGAAATCAGTGTCTAAAACGTAAAATGCAGAGTAATTGTTGAAAGGAAATACAACCATTGGCAATGTCATTGCTATCAATAGCTGGAATTGTTCTGATGAGTATCGATAAGACTCGGTATTTCCTTCATCATTTTCCATCCTGAATTCTGTGGTGATTTCCAAAAGGTCATGAAACAACATTTCTGGGAAAATGAAAAAGAAAGTTCGGATTTGTGTAATAAATAGTGCACAATACAAGGTTTTATTTATGTATAAAAGCTGAACTATGTATAGTCGAACTAGATCGGTTTGCATCTAAAATGGAGGGACTGAACATGTTATCTCAAAATGGCCAATTGTAGACTTACCCCCTTTCGGCAAATCACCACAGAATTGTGACTAAACATGGAACACTAAAGAAAAGAAAGGTGTAGTTAAAGTTGTTTCTCTTCAAAAGATCTACCCAACGTTACCACAAATGACCAATGTTTCAATTTGAAATTTCAAAGTTAACCCCTATTACCCCAACTTTCGGTTTCTGCCGGACATCAACAATGCCACCTATCAATTCTTTAGGTACTATATGGTAATGAAAATTTTCACGCGAACAACCAGTACCCTGTAGTTTTTGAGAAAAACAGGGGATACGGTTGCTCTTGAACACCACGTGTAATATCGGAAATCACATTCTTAAAAGAATACTACTACTTAATCATTTGGATGAAGGATAACTATATTCGGGCAAACCAAAGAACGACCGTGGCCACCAGATGTCGCAATAGTAGAATTTGAATCGATTGTATATGTTAGTGTTTATGGCGGGAAAGTGCTTGGCTTCTGATTGGCGATTGTGAATAGTTTCTCTATACAAACTTCAGTCCTGGAATGATTAAGAGATCATTGTTTAGTTCAAGGTCAGAGTCATTCTTTCGCTAGGAGGACTTTAGCGATTATTCTTACTATGATACAATTATACAAAACAAAGTCTTGTCAGTTTTTTGTTTACAGAAACAGAACACATTTTTTTTTGTTTGGAAAATTGGCGGAAAACGTTTTTAATACTCACACTATATTTTTTTACATCAATTACTGAAAATACAAAAAAAATTATACAGTTCATTTAAAGCTTTTTATTCCATTATTTCCTGATAACATGTCAGGAAATACATATTTACAATTTAAGAAGATTAGAATATAAAACAAATAGCGTTGCCATCTAAGATTTAAATCTAAATTAAGTTAAATGCTTCCACCAACATTTAGATTTTACGCAAACAATTGAAAAGCATAATTTTACTACTTCTGACAAGATTATCAACTTATATAATTGGCTAATTTCGTCTGGGTCTGTCTGTCTGTCTCGATATAATTAAGCTATTAAGATAGATTCAAGGTTCTCAATGGTACCATTAAATCAAGGATAAGCAAATTGGATGAAATATTAGTTCATTTTGTCATTCCTTGATGTTTCCATGAAATTTTACCTGAAATTCTAACAAAACATACGTTCAAAACCAAATAATTTTGCTACCACTGCACCGATTTTAATGAAATTTGTTAGACCTTGTTATGTTATGTTATGTAATGAATGTGGCTGGCAGAGAAGTCAAGCACTGCGACCGGAGGTCTATTGTACTATCCCACGGAAATATGGACAGATAGAGAGAAAGACTGGGAAAGTATGGTGGGAGAAGTGCAGGGGAAACGGGAGAACCCCGAGAAAACCTGCCCAGCGCGGATCGTCCACCATCACGAAACTCACATGAGAACCGAACCCGGTAAAATTTGGCATACTTACTCAGTTTTTTACGCTGATTTTGAAATTCAAAACCATTTTTGCTATAGAAGCTTCGTTCACAAGTTAGCGCAGTATTTAGATTATACAAAGGTGAGTTTTAAATGCCTTTCGACGTTATGAGTCAAAAATAATAATTATTCTTTTAGATAAATTAAACTTTAGATATGGTTGGTATTTTGTTTTTCTTTTTGGGTGGAAAATGATCCTTTAGATTAAACTCTCAGAACCTATATTACAGGTGTACAGGTAAGAAGTACACGTAAATAGGTCTGATAAACATTAAAAAAAAATTCAAATCAAATGATCAATCGAAGCAAATATACAGTAGAGCCCCGATTATCCGCGGGATTGGGTGGCAAGGGCTTCGCGGATAACCCGAAAAAAGACTAAAAATGAGGTGTAAACACGAAAAAAAATATTTCACCATTAAAAACTACGTTTTATGGTACAAAAAACATAATATGTAAAACTTTTAAAAACGCAGAAACCTTTGCTCTACGTTATTATCCACAAATTCCGAGAAGGCCTATAGGATCACGATGCACAACAAACCTGTCAGTAATTTTCGACCTTCGCACTGTAGGGCGTATTGTATTTTCCCTGCTGTTGACTTGTTTTTTTTTTGAGGTTTGTAATTAAAAAAAAATTTCGCGGCACTCGTGGATAATCGGGGCTCTACTATATATATATGTATATATATATATATATATATATATATATATATATATATATACATATAAATTGGCTAAGTTCGTCTGTATGTTTATCTGTCTGTCTGTAACTCGGTATAATTAAGCTATTAAGATAAATCCAACGGTTCTCAATGGTACCATTGAATCAAAAGTACTCAAATTGGATGAAAATATTGGTTCATTGTGTCATTCCATGTTGTTTCCACGAAATTTTATTCTTGGGAACTGACCTCGACAACTGAAATTCTAACAAAACATACGTTCAAAACCAAATAATTTTGTTACCACTGCATCCATTTTAATGAAATTTGGCATACTTACTCAGTTGTTTACGCTGATTTCGATACTCAAAACCATTTTTGCCGTAAAAGCTTCGTTCACAAATTAGCACAGTATTTATATTACATTTACTTTATATTTGATAGTTGATAATAAAATGATTTTTCAGATTTTTTTTGCCTGTCGTCCGACAGGCTTTGCTGCTAGTAACAAAATATTCCATATACTTGAGGTGGAAAGTTAAAATCTATTCAAATGAACCTGAAACTAATCTTAATCATAAGCAATTAACATTTCCATTGAAATAGCATCCTATTAGCATTTCCATTCTATTGTATCCACAGGGTTTTTTTGTTGTTGATATTTCTACACAGGTTTATTTCAAATATTCAGTGGCGTCTTCAGCAGTTAAGAATTAAAAGTTTTGACTACGAAAAATGATTTCGTGAGAATTATTTGTGTTTTATCATTTATTCTACTGATCTTCTTTGGAAATCTGACCTAAAAACAATGAGATCTCCACTAATTGGCTATTAAACTTGTGTTGTGACTTAAAGAGTTTTCTAAGGATAACTTAAACTTACTTAAGAACATTCTAAGGGAAACTATTTTTTGCCAAACTTGTAGAATGAAGCTGTAGCGCAAATGGAACAAAATGAATTACCATTCTATAATTGGTTGGTGCATCACTTTAATATTTTTATTTTTCACTTTAAAATACTTGAAAATATTTAAATAAATATTTGTAGCACACTCTCTTAGAATCATCACATCACTTAAACTCTCTGTGCTTGTGTTTGTTTAAGCTTAACACTTAAAAATACTAAAAGTATTTGCATGGTTTTCTAAGAACATGAGACGATCTAATATTTTTGTTTTAATAATCTTGTGTGTTGGCCTGAATTTTATTTCACAATGAAATGTTACACACATTAATTCATTTCAATATAAACATTGCTCTCTATAAATTAAGTTTCCGAAGCACAAGTTATGATACCTTATAATCATTTCTAATTTTCTGTTACGAACTTCTTAAATATGGTTTACTTAAAATAGCATTGGATACTAATCAAATACTGTAAACGTTTCTTACATTAGGTTGAAACAATAGGCGATGCCTACTGCGTTGCCGGAGGTTTACATAAACCCAGTAAAATGCATGCGCAACAAATGGCTTGGCTGTCTTTAAAAATGATCAAAGCTGCCCAACAGGAACACGCTCATGATGGACAAACAATTAAGGTAAAATTTTAAGTAAAAAACAATTAAATTATTTTTATTTACTTTTTTTTACAGCATTTCATGTAGTAATGTTTTTTTATAATATTTCAAGCAATTTCATGCAGTATTCTTTATTTTCTTATGATAAAAAATTGTTCAAAGTTGATGGAATAGTTTAGAAATACACCTCATAGAAGAATTTTTATTTTGTAAATTTTGAAAAGCTATTCTGGTAAGAAAGAAGCAACCGCAAAAATATTGAATATAATTATTTTAAATTTTTTGGCCGTTTCACAGAGCTACTTACTTTTGTGTATAATGTTTTGTTTTTTGTATGTATTCTTCTCTCATCCATGTAGATCCGAAGTCTTTTAATAATCATCATTTTGATTGTTATTTCTTCGTGTATGTTGTTTTTGTCTACACACATAGTGCATCCAATATGTGATGGGTGTAGTACTGGAAAATTGGATTGAATAAAACTGCCAATAAACTTTCATGATTGAAATTGTGGGAAAAGCCTAATGCTAACGCATACTAACTCATGCGAAAACAAAAGATAAAGGGAGGGGGAGAAATCGTACTTTGAGAAATTGACGAAACTGAATAAGAATTATCAGATATGGAAATTAATCCATGAGAGATGAGAGATGCACTGTGTGACAATATCAATTTAGCCACATGGGATCTACCAAACATTGTGAACGACTGGAAATAATGAACATTTGGTTAAATAACACAGGGAAATATGGTTAAATAACAAATGCTTGACGAACGCCCGTCAATGTGTTTCATACTATAGCAGATAAGGAAACTGCTAAAGGAAACTGCTATATATCGATGAGATTCACCACTGGAAATATGTCAACGCACATAATAATTATGCTTCAAATAATGAATCAACTTCGCGGATGGAAATAAACATTCACCGATGAAGATATTGTAGGGGCGTTACTATATAGTTTTCCCATTCATATGATACATTACTGACAGCTCTCGAGAGCGATCAGAAGCCCATTTGACTTGCTGATTACGTTGATGTTACGCGATTACGTTGGTGCGACAAGTCACATGATAAACGCAAGTCATTTTTCAAAACGTACATCAAATAAAGGACATCATTTACATCGCAGATGACCGATCAGTGCAAGCAGACTGATATTAGCGAGGTTAAAATGAGAATAATAACATCCGTAAACAATATTAATTGTGTCAGGGTGACCATCATACTTTGTGTATTTATTAGGTAGTGGACTGTTGTCTGCTGATTGTTTGAAAAAGTAGGGTTTCACAGTAAAGTTCAAAGATAATCGCTGTATAAAAACAATAAAAATCTAATTCTAACATCCTAACTGTAAAGAAAACACTTTAAAACACAGTAATAAAGAACGAGCAAACAATATGAACTCTGATCACAAACAAGCAGAATTAATGCATCGATGTTTGGAATATGGCGACGTCGCAGCAATCAAGAGACTTAATACTGAAAAACTCGCAACTGCGAAAGACAAACATTCATGACTACGAACAATGTATTAAAGGGAAAATAACTGAAACTCCGTTTCCTTATAGCAAAAAGAAGTCAACAAACGACTAGATTTAGTTCACAGTGATTTAGGCAGACCACTGCCACACCAAAGTAGACGTCGTTAAATGCTTATCCTAATAAGTTTTCACGATTTACCTTCGTAAGTCTCTTAACTTAGTAGCTCAGAGTTCCAGATTTAACAAAAAAGTAATATATTGTACATAATAAATTCGGGCAGAAACCAAATGGTGTTTCGCACAGATAATGGCAAAGAATATGTGAACAAAGATCAACAACAATACTTATTGAAAACACTTATTGAAAATGCTAAGATTAATCTACTTGATGCTAAACTCCATAACTTTCTTTTGGGGGAAGGGGGAGAGGAGAGCACAGCATCACATCTACAAAACAGGTTCTCATGTAGAAATGAAAATAAACACAACTTGAACATTGGAATGGCAGAAAACCTGATTAAACGGTATTCGAATCTTTCGCTTGCGAGCCTATTCAAATCTTCCGAAGCAAAACATAATAAGTTAGATGATTCACCTGCTGAAGAAGTGTTAGTTGGCTATGATATGGAAAAGTCGTTCAATGTAAATGGTGGAAAATATAATAGATCGTCGAACGAAAATTGTAAATTTTATGTAGGTATTTGTATTGACTGCTTTGTATTTTTTATCAATTCTGTTTATAGACCGGTTATCTGAGATAAGTTAGACATCTAAATGATCATGAATAGCACTTTCTGAATAGAACATTTCTCTCGACAAAAGGCTTTTGCCTTCATAAATTATAATAAATAAATAATGTAAATACACAAATCTTCTACAGATCTTACACAATCTTTGAAACCTGTAAATCGTATGCATGAAGTACTTGAAAAATTATAAAATAATTTACAAAACGAAATTACAAAATGAGAAGAATAACATTAAAAACTATCAAACTCGAACCAATGCTTCGCAAGAATATTATTTAATTTAACTTTATTTCATCGAAAATAATTATAAGAAACGTATAGATTTCATTTCTATGTTTATTCATTAAGTTGAACTTTCAGATGTTTGCTCAATAATTAAACAATGAATTAACAAAGAATTTCCTTGTTAAAATTCTAACTTTTACTTCATCCATCTTTAAAAAAATTACTTTGTCTGAATATTGCTGAAAACCTTTGTCATTTTGTCTTCATAGATGCGAATTGGTCTTCACTCAGGATCAGTGCTTGCAGGGGTTGTGGGTATTCAAATGCCTCGATACTGTCTTTTTGGGCATCATGTCACGTTAGCCAATAAATTCGAGTCATTAAGTGAACCGCTTAAGGTTAATGTAAGCCCAACGACTTATCGGTAAGGAGATATACTTTGTTTTCTTTAATTTGTTATAAATAAACTTTTTTATCTATTTTTTGATAATTTGTCTATTTGTTTATTTATCTGTGAAGACCAAGAAACTTTGATATTATATAAAGTTAATGTAAACTTTATTGAAAAAAAAGGACATCATTTTCTTGTTTTCTGCATCTTAAAGCTGAAAATTAACTGTGATTTTAAGCCATCTCCCCTCATGGTCTTTGTTCCCACACCTATAAATGTCTTGCAAACTGCATTTTTTAAAATACAAATTGATGTGACAACAAGAAGAATGTAATGACAATTTAATGGTTCCATAAGTCATCCCTTTAAAAATCGAAGAAAAATAAACAATTTATTCAAAAATTTATTCATTTCATTTATTGCACTTCAATGATATATTTATTAACCTTCTTAAACATGCTATTTATTAATTTATTTACTACTAAAGAAGTAGATTCATTACAATTCTAATAACGTAACTTTAGACACATATAATATATTATTATTGTTATTATTATTATTATTATTATTATTATTATTATTATTATTATGTAACTTCAGTAGTTTAAATTATCTTTTAGAAATCTCAACAAAATCCCAGGATTCCGTTTCACAGCCAGAAGCCGTGATTGCCTTCCCTCTGATTTCCCACCGGAGATTGATGGAACCTGTTACTTCTTGGACGACTACAAGAACTCAACCATCAATGAATCAGATAATATAGATGCCCACGTCTCTGTAGCTATCAAAGAATACAATGTAGGTGTAGATTAAACAATAAAAATTTCAAAACAAGAACTGTTATTTTTCTAAGACTGGTATGTAAAATACGGCAAGAATATGCCTTTGCAATAATATTTATTCTCTTATGAAATCCAACAGGTACACAAGAATATTTAATGACTTTATTATACTTTATTAAAAAACTTTAATGAAGTTATATGTTATCTATGTAATTCTTAGATTTTATCAGTAATGTAGATACAAAATTAGTTCAAATCTAATTTACTTTTGTATTAATTTGTTTGATTAAAAATTCAGAATGAAAAATAGTAATTAAGAGATTATTGCCACATCAATGCAGATTAGATATTACTGAACATTAGAACTCCGATTATTATGTTGAAATTTTGATTGGTTGATTTTCCTATGTTATATTCTTTTCTGGAGATCTCTGTTTATTCTAAACCCTTTTATTTGTATTCTTAAATTGAAGATACGCTTAAATTGAAGATAATCTTAAATTGAAGAATTTTTCTTTACCACAACTTTATGAGATCAAGACAATTTAAAAACGCTGGTAAGACTCGAAGGAGTGTATTGCACAAATCCCGACAGCAAATAAATAATATAAATTTGTGGATATGAGAACTAATAACAGAAACTAAGCATTTTACAAACAATTGTTTCTTAAAAAATGATATTAATGTTTAGAATTTTAAACTTGGATCGATTCGTTTTGCGAATATTTCCGAAAAAATTGCTTCTGTGGCCTGCTTTTCAGCAGATACTGTTTATTTATTTATTTATTTATTTATAAAATTGTTATATAAAATATTTAGAGTTCCAAATTTAATATATTTAGTAAAATAAAAAAAAATTATAATCGCAAGACAATACCAAACAGTAGTTCTTATGGATTATAGCAGTTTTCTTTTTATTCAGTTATAAATTTTAGTGGGTTTTGATTAGAATACAGGCTATAAGAACAGGCTACTCGCCAAAAAAATACCTAATATGTCCTAATGTACTGTTTCATTTAATGTTCACTAATCCAGATGCAGCATCTGATTAATTAGCTAATGTAATCTTTTCCTTCAGTAATATTTCGTAGAAGGTTTTTAACCATTTTTATCAGAGAGTTTACTATCGCGGATCTTTGCCCTGTCTTTCGCTTATCTTATCTGAAAATAGAAAAGCGGAAATGTAAATTTCATGGTATAGGAATTTAGCAGATTTTTTTAAATTTAAAACAGAAATAATCATTACAATCCGAAAATTTCTGTTTGTGATTGGGATATTAAGTTAAAATTAAATTAATACCCTATGGATTATCATTAAACGCCGAAAGCAAATTGAATGGAAATTGAATTGCAAACTAATATTTTATTTAAATAAAAGAACTGTCAACTATTAGTGTTGAAATGCGAAAGATATTTAATAAGCCGATATTTCTGCAATATTCATCACAATACGCATTTCATTTGTAGATTTCATTTGTAGATTATATGGAAATGCACTAAATCTGATTATTCGATTTTTCCATCAAAAACATTTGGAAATTTATAAATTTATTGACATTCAATCCAAAATTACAATTATAACATTTTGGATTTCGTCTGGAGAATTTTTTGCTACTTTTCAAGAAATCAATGTTAAAAATTAAAAAAAAAAGTTTTGAAAAAAAAAAACCCCGTTTACATTGAAAACAGATTTTCCTAAACTGAATCATTATTAAAATAATCCCCTAAATATGCAAATTGCTTAAAAGAAAGTATGTCTATTGTTATGTGTTTTGTTTGTGTATTCTTATGTCATTTTCAAATTTTGCAGTATGTTTTGTAAATTTTGCTTTCAATAAACTTTGCTTTCTGAAAATTGAAATATATAAAGAGCATATTATTATTAAGTTTACTATTTTTTTTTTATATTATGCAGCTTATAAAGTATTTTATTATTTAATGAGTAGACTGAATTTCAAGACAAGTTGTTCTGGAGAGGAATAAATCTGAATAATTAACTAAATTACTATAAACATTAAAATTAAGTTTGACAGTTTTTTGGAGTTCTTAAAAAATGATATCCATGAAAAAGTTTTAATTTTTGAGAATTGACTGCATAGTGGTCCGCGAATCAACGGCGGAATGAAAGATTTTTTTATAATTTCTCAAATAGTTGTAATTCGTAATTTATCGAAAGTTTTGCAATGCTTGGCAACTACGATCCCCCGATCTCAATCCACGCGATTTTTGTTTATAGGGTTATTTGAAGCCAAGTTTACCAAAGCCATGTTAAATCGGTTGCTGAACTGAAGGCAAGAAGAATACAATTTGTGACAGTCATTCCCCGAGACCTGCTTCCACGCAACTGTGTATTACCTTTCCAGTGCATGTTGCACAAATGTTTACATCTTCAGCATCTTAATTTCAATTAAAAGTTATATTTGTTCCACTTAAAAAAAGAAAATACTAAGTGGAACAAAAAAAAATTACTGTGCACAAACAAAACCTGGTGGCAGTCAAAATAACTATTTTTTTTATTGGAAAACTCTCTTCCCCGTGTTCTTATTAAGTTAATCATCGATTTTCGTTGTGATCCATCGATTCGATCCTTTTCCACAATGTTCTAAGTATTGCCAGTTTAATTCTAACCACTCGGTGTATCGTCTATTTGTAATTGTTTCATATATTTTTGAAAATCAATTCAACAATAAAGACGCCCGTAATAAATATTGATTAGCAATAAATTATTAAAAATTGCTTACTACATTTATTCTACACATTGTAATTACTTTGAAGAATTTTAATCATGTGTAAATAATGCAAACTGAACAGCTCTGAATGTTTGAAATGTTAACAATTTTATCATAATAACATGTTTCTTGAATGCAAAAGTACTAGATCGAATATATTAAAGTTATTATATCCCATCAAAAATTCAAAGCTGATACATTCAGCTAATGAAGCTTAGACCTCAGCCACAAAGTTCCAAAAGGAATTAAGCTTAGATGATTTATATGATTTTTACACCTTTTTTATGTTTAAAATATTGAAGAATATAAAAATTAAGCTATTATCGATGTAAATTTACAACAATAGTAAATTAAATCTTGATAATAACATTCATGGACTTCGTAAAAACATTTAATTCATAATTTCTTAAAGACAATCTATGATTACATCAACGATTTCTTTCCAAAAATACGAATAAAATTATTCACTTTCAATCTAGGGAAAAATACTAACATTATTCCAAACGAAACGTTGAAAAGTTAGGAAGCACTTTTTATTGTCTTAAGTAAGATTTATTGGCAGCTCTGTAATCAGCAATCTTTCAGATCAGATGGAAAGAAATTGGAAATTGTCATTTCACATTCTCTTTATGGATGTTGAATTCAATTTCTCTTTCCTAATAACATTCAATGAATGCAAAGGAGGATTAGATTATGAACCGTAATTTAGTCTTTTCTGAAATGAGCTTGTTCAAATGTCGTTTCATTCATTGCAAAATGTCATCAGATTTTATAGAAATTGGAATGAGAAAATGCAGAACTTGCATTAACAAGCTTGATTATTATTTGAAATTTAAGACTTGACATAAAAATCCGGAAACTTCTGAGATAATGACAAATGAATGAGTATGATTCCCGACCAATGCTTAAATTGATTGAAAATAGTTCATCTTTGTGCTGTCATTTTTGTGTTAATTTAATATTACAGACCTATGTGGCCTTCGGGGTCGCTGGAGATAAGGCTACCGGCGCTTCGTGACCATTGGGACTAATTTGAGGTCAGGTGTCCACCTTTCACCTCCGGGAAAAACAAAACAAAACCGGTATCCATTCTATAGCGGACTGATAAACCCAAAGACTCGTTTGGAGGAGAATGGAGTGGAAAAAATCCCGCCCTCCGCCGAGCCGGGGATAGAATCCGCCATCTCAATCCCACAGCAAACCGCTCTTTCCACTCGGTTGCTGGGCCCGCGAAAGTAGATGTACTGTGGGTGGCATTCCCAATGTCACATTGCGAAATAGTGACTTCTTGCATTGCTTTCCTTAAACCAAGGAAAGAGCGAAGAGCTTGAGGCATGCGGGGAAGCATCGGGCAGCTAATGTGAGATTGGGAATGCCACCCACAGTACATGCAACAGATCCGAACCGAGGACCTGAGCATATGAATCCGTGACTTACTCCGACAATGTATTTTTTGTCATCAGTATAAATTCCAAATGTATCAAATATCTAGTCATGAGAACTGAAAGTTCAAAGGTAGGTTTAAGTAAAATTTTAATTTTTGTCCAAATGATTTTGTGGAATAGAAAGTTATTAGTAGTTTATTAGTTATGCTTAACATAGATGTATCGCAACAATTAGTATCAACAGGAGAGACCTGAAGTACTTTTTTTTTTTCCTTAAATTAGGCGACCTCACTTAATTTAATTAATCACTCAATTAAATATCTAGGTTTTTAATGCCGACTAGTGATTGAGTGTTCAAATCAGCTGATCAGAATAATATTTATGTAAACAGGAGGTTAAAGATGTTAATAAAAATGCTACCTCGACAGAATTGTTGTTTTCTTCATCGGTTATAACGGTATTCAATGATACATATATTGAAAAAGACATTTTTCAAATTTTTCTTCAGGAATTAATTAATATCCAAAAAATAGAAAATTACTGCTGGAGCATTTCAGAAATGAAGATTAGACTTTATGAGACTATATTACAAAGAAGTAGAAAAAAAAATAAAACCTCTCAAGAACCAATAAGCTGATGATGGTATTACAATCAATTTCCATAACTTTATCTGTTAGTTAACATTTCTTCAAATTATGTCTAAAACTTGGAAGTTAGCAAAATGTATTTTAAAAATAAAAAATAACTTTTTTTAAAAATAATAGTGCTCATTAAGTATTCTACTTGAAAATAAAGTAAAACTTAATTCTTATCCCTTAAATTATTATTATTGTTGCAGGTAACTGAATTTTATCCGTGAGATCTACCATAAAATAGATGGATTGCAAACTTTTCTTACTATTTGTTGATTAAATATCATAGAGGTTGTTTTCATTTTTAATCTTCTATCTTCACTATATTCGAGATTTAATAAGAAAATTGCTGATTCATAATTCATATTGAATAAAGTTCTCTAAAGTTGAATTAAGATCATATATTCTTTTGAAACTCTATATCGATATTTGAATGCAATTGCCGATCTCCAAACCAAACCGAACTTTGGGGATGTACAGGTAATCTACGTTATTTGCTAGAAATTTCGGTTCTTTTTCCCTTCACTTCAAACAGAACAATTCATATGGTAGACTGTAAATAGTTGCTACTATATCTTGGAAGTTATATTACGCAGTATGAAATACATATGTATGAGCTGCAAAGAATTACTGTTGGAAACACGCCTTCAAAACTTCATAGAAAATTTGTAGAAATTCATAGAAACTTCATAGAATTTGTAAGCTTATACAACGAATTTTCTGGAAGAAGATTAAAGATAAATAATGCCGCAAGTACCTATTTGAATTAAGTGTATCTTAAATTACAATAAGAAGAAAGCATAAAACAGAATTTTAAAAATAAACCGTTAAAAAAAATCTTTAAGTGAAACCTATAAATAAGCAATATTATCTCATAGAAATCAAGAAAAAAATTTCAAAAACTGCATGTGTAGTACATTCTTATTATCTAAGATACTTATTGATATACAGTGTGATTACACTGAGAAATTAAATTTTTCAAAATATATCAGATTGTTATTTCAGAACTTAAGAGCTCTATCTAATAAAGATAAATACAGTAAAACCTCGTTAAGTCGTCACTCAAGGGACCAAACAGTTTTGACGACTTAAGCGGAGTGACGACTTATGCGGAGTGGGAATTTTTGAGAAAAAAAAAACCGAAAAAACCCCCACTGAAATACAGTATTTTCATGAATTGCTGTAGGATTCGATGAGAAAAACAAGATTTTCAGAAATCAAATCATGCAAATGAATGAGTGGAAAATAAAAAAAGCACTTTTTATAGTTACCACATTTTAATCGTTTTTAAAAAAAGGCTATGTCTGTCTTTGAAACGTTCCAGCCAACCATTCTTGCCCACCGAAATCTTCAATGTTCAACTCCTTAGCAATTTCCATGGCTTTTTCTTTGAGAAATCACAGCAGAAATCTGCACATTTTGCGATCTGGCATGTTTTAGCCGTCGAACTAAAACCTCCTCGATCTTGTCAAACTTCGATTTCCTCATTTTCTTTCTTTTGTCTTAGCAGTCAGCTTCTTCAATTACATGCTTCGATGAAAGAATGTCGTTTAATGTAATCCTGGGAATATGGTGTTCTTTAGCAAAAGCTGTTTTCTAAAAATTTGATTTTTCAAAAAGTGCAATTAAGTCTTTTTTTTTTCTTTAAAACATGAGGTAAGTTTTCGTATCCCTGACATGTTAAAACCGAAATCGAACCTCGAAAACGAAATCGAACCACGAGAAAAAATAGCCCTTATAGCGGGGCTTTACTCGCTATGAAATGAAGTCACCATCAGGAGCGGTCAAGAAAAACGTCTACACTCGACATATTCGCAGCGAGAAGTGTGCTTTGAATGATTAGCAGCGAGATTCCAAGAACCCAAATCCCCCGAAGTGACAGGCATGATCGGAAATTCACCGTAAAGGCTTGGCTTTTTTATAGTGAAGGGGCGGGGCTGAAAAGACAACATGATCGCATGCAAAATGGAGAAGAAAGATGCTTTTGGCCATTTTTGAGGGTGACGAGTTATCCGGAGTAGAATTAAATTTGGTGACGGGTAAAAGAGGATTATTTTACATTATTGTCTATGAGACCTTGTCGGGACCAAAGGAAAACGACGACTTAAGCAGAGTGACGACTCATCCGGGTGACGACTTAACGAGGTTTTACTATATTGCTTTTAGCTTAAATTAAACCACTGATATACGAGAAACCATTGATGCTGAAATAAACTTGAACTCGAAACTTGAAATGGACTCTCTAGCCTAACTTTTTTTAGATGTTGAATTTGATCTGACCAAATAAATTTTAAAAGCCAAAAAATCTTTTCAAAATTATTCAAACAGTAATGATTTTGCCTTTTTCATTTTCGTAGACATATAAGTTCTATTTTATTCTATTCTTACTGATGAATTAAATCACCTGACCTCAACCCAGTCCCCGGATCATTCAAGGGATCACTGAAATGTTAACAGCCTAATCTGTAGGGCTCCTGTGCGCCGTATTGAACTCCAGTGGATAGAACATGACATAATTATGAATTGAAATAAAGAGGCCTTACAGCAAAAACATCTACATGATTTTTTTCCCGATATTAGTTAATAATTACATAAAAGCTATGGCTAAGATTTTTTTTTAGAATTGTATGCATAAAAAAGAAAAATATTCCATTCACAATTTACAAAAGCTGATTTATTTTTTTCAAAACTAACAAAAATAGTCTAAAACGATCATTGTTTGATGGCATTTGAAATTACTGCTCACCTTGAGATAAATTATATTTTAGCTAATCATAAAACAATATTCAAAAACAGATTATTATCTTTAATTAAATTAAATTAAATTTTAACTTAATTAACTGAATTTAAGATAAAGTAAGAAAATTGAGTTAATAGAAGGGATGATAAAACATTTATATCTGCTTCCTAACTGGTAAATTCAAATTTTTGTCTACTTAAATTAAGTCACGTACAGCTTTTTTATTTTATTTTTACTGAATTTCAAAAATTCTAGTTAAACTGTAAACGGAGAGTGAATATAGAGATACTGAAATAAAACTATAAACTCTTACTCACCTTAAAAGGAACTGTTAAATAAATAAGAACCTTATCTCAGTGTATAATTAATCTTTACATTTCTATTCTTGAAGATTACGCTATAAAAATTATTCGTTAACGTAAAACTTTCAGGATGATAAGTCCCTTTATATTGATTTTTCGTCTCGCTTAATTATGACAATAACTCTAATCTGCTAATTACATTTGCAAACATCGAGATGAAGTTTTCTCTAATGCAAAAGACATATAAAGAAATTTACATAAACGTAATGAGTCAGTGAACTTGGTCACCTCTAAAGGGATTTCAGGAAAGGTATTTAAATATAAATGTTCCTGTCTGTTACAAGTCCAACCACTGCGAAAGGCATTTTAGAACTCAAATCCAATTATATTTAATGGAATGTAGGTTTCATTTGATAAAATACTTAATTACGAAATGTGGTAAAATACATTCAAGTAATAATTTAAGTAAGAATATCGATGTTCCTTCAGCATATAAACATTATAGCTTTGTTTACCATCCATTTACATTTTTCTTGTTAATGTTAATGCCAAAGCAGGTACAATGAAGTTACTTAACTCACTCCTACTCATACGAAAATGACTTCTTTAAACAGATATGTAAAGTCTTTGTTAATTGTTTGAATTAGATACTTCTACTTTGTTCTAGAGGATTATAAAATCAGGAATCCTTCCCTAATTAATTAAAAATTTATTAACAAATATAAAACTTAAGTTGATTGTAGATTACTATTTAACAAAAGATGAAGTACCTTCATGAAACTACGAAAAGGGATTCACCCGACTAGCACCAAAAAAGCGAAGACAAACAATTCATGCCTAGAGCTTGTTATTAATCTGGCTGAAGATTCATAATACAGTAAAACCTCGTTAAGTCGTCACTCAAGGGACCGAACATTTTTGACGACTTAAGTGGAGTGACGACTTAAGCGTAGTGACAACTTAAGTTTTATATTTGTTAATAAATTTTTAATTAATTAGGGAAGGATTCCTGATTTTATAATCCTTTAAACACTGAAATACAATATTTTTATGAATTGCTGTAGGATTCGGTGAGAAAATCAAGATTTTCAGAAGTCAATACATGCAAATGAATGAGTGGAAAATAAAAAAAAAAAACACATTTTATAATTACCATATTTTATTTTTTTTTACTGACATTAAAATAATGATCCTGGGTTTCCTAAGAACCCTGCATGTCGGAAACAATTCAAAACACTTTGTAATGAAATGGAACTCCAACTTTTGTGCACATAGTTAATCGTATCTAAAACCGAAACTTCTAGCTTTTTGTTCCTATCCAATGCTTTTATCATGTCCTTTACAAGCATTGTTTTGTACTTTCGTTTAAAGTCAAGAATTATCCCTTGATCTAAAGGCTGAAGAAGTGCAGTTACGTTTGGAGAAAGAAAAACAATTTCGATCGCTTTTAAATTTTCGGGGCTTACTCGCTATGAAATGAAATCACTCAGTAGCGGTCAAGAAAAATGTCTACTCTTTGACAAGAGTCGCAGCGAGAAGTGTGTAATTTCCTAAGTGAATTTCCCACGTGAAAATTCCCCGCAAAGGCTAGGCTTTCTTTAGAGTGAAGGGGCGGGGCTGAAAATATAGCAGGCAAAATTGAGAATAAAGATGCTTTTTTTATGCCATTTTTGAGGGTGACGAGTTATCCGGAGTAGAATTAAATTTGGTGACGAGTAAAAGAGGGTTATTTTACATTATTGTCTATGAGACCTTGTCGGGACCAAAGGAAAACGACGACTTAAGCGGAGTGACGACTTATCCGGGTGACGACTTAACGAGGTTTTACTGTAATGCATTCCAAACTCCATTTCGTTGACTCTAATTATGAGCTGTTGTTGTTTTTTGTTTTCTTAGTGCAGATCAGGTGAATCTCTTTTCTCAGTAACATTTTACTGCACATTAAACTTTATTTCTTTACCTTAATGAAACATTTGAAGCTCTTTTTTTTTGCAGTACCTTATTGAAACAATTGCAATATTTGAACTAGTGTAAGGCAGTTAAACTGAGAACTTCTGTTCTCTTATTTAAATGCCTTTATAAGAGTTTCTTTCAACGAAGATTTAACATATAAATGTATTTAACACAGTGGACTATTACAAGTTTTTAATTGTAAATCTACATTAATTAATTTTTAATTAATAATTCCATATACTTACTATTAGAGTCATCTTTATCGTTCTGTCAGTATCAACAACTCACTGCTAATGGTCCGATTTTGAAAGATTAAGACAATTTGAAAAATTCATCGAGAAACATCTAATCGAAAAATATTTCAGGATTTTAAGTAGTAAATAATTTCATTATATTTACTGCAGTTTCTTTCCAGGAGAGAATTAGAAAATTTTAAATAATCTTGCTTGAATGTTTATATACAATGTAACATTTATGTTTTTTATAACTTTTTTCATCTTCAACATAAATTCTCCAAACTTAAGCACTCCAAATAATTGCATTATTTCAAAAACCTCAGCCTGAAGGTTTCTTTCTGAAGCTTAACATAACATAAAAAGGGGAAAGACAATACCGGTACCATCTTCTTCTCAAAACTTCAAAAACAAAAAATTAATTTAACAACAATCATGAAATTAAAGAACGTAACATACTCCGTGCTACACGTAGCATTATTACACTCATTAAAACGCTCAATAAATGAATAAATAATGTCCAAAATTTAAGTTCAAAACTTCCATATTTTAAATTTGAATTAGCTTTTAAATTTTAGTGATCTTTTAAAATTTGAACCATTTTTTATGAGTCCATATCATCAATATTTCAATTTATCTTGCTATTAACTTTGAAGAATCCATCTTTCTTAGATTTAAATCCATCTTGTAATATTCTTCCATAATTTAATTTTGACGAAATTGTCCGAATCTTCTAATTCTGAATAAATTTAATTTTGAAGTCGTAAAATTCATAAATCTAGAAATTCTCCTCACCTGTAGACTACTTGTCCTAAAAGTCTAAAATATAATCAAATTCATCTTGAAATAAGCCAAACTTGTTTATTAATCTTCAACATAATTTTTGGAGAATTTATGTTGAAGATTAATAAAGAAGATTATTTCAAGATGAATTTGGTTATATTTGGTTATTACTTTCAATTGTAATTCATTTCTACCACATTTTATATTAAAATTTGATTTGTAAAGGCTGAAATTAGATACAGTAATTGCTATAAATTAAACACTAAAAAAAACAAAAAACAAACAAATCAGGATGTTTTGGTAGTGCAAAAATCAAACCAGTATTTAAAGTTTGCAGTCATTCATTAACTACAAATTCTTTAGCAGATATTATAGATACTAGTATGAGGGTTTTGTAAGCAGAGAGAAGTAAGCTTTTGTTATTCTGCACAGCTTAAACAGTAAATAATCTAATAGAAGCCTATTATTCCACACGGGAAACGGCAGACATGATCTTCTGCTAGTGTTTAGCCGATGGAAGGGTCTTCTACACCGAATAACATCCAGCACTCCTGACACTATCCAAATATATATTCTGCAATCTATTCCAGCAACTTGCAGAAACTGGATCTTTGACATCACAAATAACAGCTCACGGCAGACCTCGCTGAGTTCGCAGGCCTGATGTGGTGGAGCAGGTATTGAAAAGAGTGGAAGAACATCCTCAAACAAGTATTAGAAGAATAGGAGCAGCAAAAGACAGCAAACATTTGCTTGTACGGTTAATTTTTTTTTATGAGCAATTACTGTATCCATATCATGCTCAACGAGTGCAAGCTCTTAGGCGACCAGATTACCACGTCAAATTAGATCTTCATCTTGCTGAATATAATTCTGTTAATGACTTCTAAGAAATGGGGTGGAAGATCAATAGTTCTCTGCCAGCATTTTAATTACCGATGAGATAGGCTTCACAAGGAATTGAATAGTTAATTACCATAATACTTATGTGTGGTCAGAATAAAATCCTCACACTATTAAAAACTCCTTACTTTTATTTGGTTATAAGTTTTTTTATTTTTTACATGTAGTAGTCAAACCACGTTCATAATAAAACTATACAATGTGAGTTATAAAAAAAAATTAGAATTCAATATAAGCGCCTGTATTTTCTGTCAGTTTTTGCAAACGTCTTGGAATATCTGTTATGGACTTTTGCAGAAAATGTTGAGGTACATTTGTTAGCACTTGCTGAATTCTTACTTCCAGTTCATCAAGACTCCGAGGTTTTGAGCGATAGAGTTCATCCAACCCCAGAGGAAGAAATCGCAAGGCGTGAGGTCAGGGCTATGAGCAGGCCATTCGTGTGGTCCACGACGACCGAGCGAACGCCCTGGGAAGCGGTTATCCAGCCACTGTCGAACATTCAATGCGAAGTGTGGCGGAGCTCCATCTTCCATAAATATCAAATTATCAATGTTATCAAACGTTGACAAAACTGGCCAAACTCTGTTTTCGAGCATGTTCAGGTAGCACTCAGAATTCATTGTTTCTCTCAAAAGAAAAGGATCAATAACTTGACTTGATTTCATACCACATCAAACTGTGACATTGGTACGGTTTTGCATTTTCTTATTTTGGGGTCAAACTCCGCCCAATAACGACAATTACAGCTGTTAACAAAGCCACCAACATGAAAAACTGTTTCGTCAATCCAGACAAGGTTATCAAACAGTTCTGGCCAATCTCCATGCCATCCTGTAATCTCTCTATATTCCATCCGGCGATCACAGTTTTATGGAGTTATTTCTTGGCAGTAATGTGGTTTCCAAGCACGAAAGCTGAGAGACTTAAAGGTTGTCATTACAGTGTGCCGTGTAAGACCGCTCTCACTAGTTGCTTGACGAGTTGACTTTTTGGGGCTTCTTGTGAACATCTCTTGAACAATTTGAATAGTTTCTTCTGATCTTGATGTCGAAGGACGGCCGGTTCTTTTACTATCTGTCACTGATCCACTTGTCATCAACTTTGAATAACAATTTTTAATAGTTTTTGGATCCAGTATAGCATGAGGTCCGTTGATATTCCGTCACCACCTTTTCACTTCCACTATTGATTGCCACACTTCATAGCGAGAGGCAATTTGGGCTCGATCTTGAATTGACAATCTTCCTTGAGCCATTTTATGACATTTCGCCTAATTCTCAACCTGTAAAGAAAAAACGTAACATAAGATTTCATCAGTTTGGTTGAAGCAGGAAAAGTCTATAGGCAAATGAAAATAGGGAGTTTCTTTTGAACCACCCTGTAGATGTGTGTCATTACCATCGGCAACAATGTCTGAGCTGGAATTGTTAGAACCTGGGGTTGCACAGAAGAAATTAACAGATGACGTTTATCACCATATCTTCTCACGAGAATTACCTGCCTTAAGAGCACATACCCCTTTTTGAAAGATAAAGGGTTTTTCATGCATGATGGAGCTCCATCCTATTTTCTACTCCTCCTCCGACAGTACCTAACTCAGATCCTAGAGTGGTTCGGGATGTGCAGTAGATTGGCCTGACCGATTCCCTGACATTAATCCCCTAGATTTTTTTGGTATGGGAACACTTAAAGACCTTGATATATTTAAATACTGCAGAAGCTTGTATTTGATGCGTGTGAGCATATAAATGAGAAGTCAGATGTGTTGGCAAGTGTGCGTGATTCTTTGTGACCTAGAGCTGAATGATGTATGGCAACAAACGGAAGTCATATAGAGCACCTCCTACAGTGAAAATAAAAACTGGCTCATATCTCAAGAGATATTTGTTTTAGGACCTTTGCTTACCAATATAATGTTATTTAATTTTATGCTTTTCGATCTCCATTTACATATTCACTATCGATTCTATTCCATGATTTTACTGAACTAATTCTTATTTATAATGTGAAGCCTGACTAATGTATTCTTACTAAAAGTTTTGCTTCTAAACAATTCTTCAAACATTAACCAATTTTCAGAATCATTTACAAGCAAAATCTCTAGTGGACATAATACAGTGAGTTTAATAATCTTTATAAAGACAATGAGGGAATGAGTTTTGTATCTTATGAGCTGTATCAATTCTTAGAGATGATGAATGTCGTAACGTATCTTTACATCCAATTGGTAACATTACTCACAGCTGTGGTGAAGTGGAGTAAAAAAAAAAACAGTGGTGAACCCAATAAATTAGCTTTGTCCAAATTCAAAATAAACTTCAAATTAAAGAAAAAAAATACACTAATATCTCATTAAATGACAAATTTATTAAATTTAAAGACAAAAACACAACACAATCTTGGCAAAAGATTACTTTTCTCCATTAACAAGTTTCCTACAAATTTCCCAAATTATGAAACTAAAACCTTTATTGAACATTGGTTATCTCAATTGAGGTCTAAAAAACACAACTCCTATCCTAAGAAGTAATTTCTTTTAAAATTGCAAGAATATTATACAAAGACAAAAACAAAAGTTATCTGTAGATCCTCAAATTAAAAATAAACCCAATTTAATTCCTAGACTCAGATCGACGAATCAGTTCTAACTGTTGTTGAACCCTCATCTTGATGTCAATTTTAAATTAAAGTTCTTTTGAATCCTTTAGTCATCTCACATTTGTCCTCTAATAAAAAAACAAAGCTATATACCATAACTCGTCGTAAACACAGATGAATAAATGGAAAAGCTCCAGGGCATGGCTGCCCATAGATGATACCGGCGGTATCCATCTGGAAAGGCTGGACCTTTTCTGCTAGTGATGATGAACTGTGTAGCTTTCAAAGTAGTACATTCGATGCGGGATTACGGCTGAAAAAGAATCTTCTCAGTAATCAGTAGACTTAAAGTAAGGGAAGACTAAACTTTAGAGTTAGACTTTGGAAATTTCATTTTAATAATCTAAGAAAAACACTCTCTCTCTCCCTCCCGGATAGGATTTTAGGGAAAAAAAGCCTCATTGTAAAAACAATGGAAAAAGAAATCTTTCTTCAATTCCCAAAGTTGGGAGAATGAAGAAAAAAAACCATATTATCTTTTATGAGCCAAAAAATCCCTATTTTTTTTTCCCTTCTTTTCCTCCGATTCGAGAAAACCGCATGCCAAAAAACGTGCAACAACCCTCACGCGGAATGAACAATACTGAGACTACTGTGACCTAAGCAATTTGTTAAAAGAGAACTAAACAAAGAGAAAACAAATAAACATATCTCATTAAGTTTTTTTTCATTAGTATATTAAAAATTAGAAAACATTCGAAATAACTTAAAGAGAGGGTTTCAATGTGTAATCTGCTAAATGCATCTTTTAAATGTTTAAAAGATCTGAAACACTTAATGCTTATAGATGAAAATGCGTGAACTTCCTAAGTAACAAAGCAGAATAGCAGTAAAGGAATGAAAGAGGTAATTATGCTTGAAGAATTAATTAATCAATGAATTTTGATTGAAGTTATTAATCTGACCTTTTGTTTGTTGCCTGACACAATACCTTATAGGCGTATTGCGTTACTAGAAAAAATATCCTCTCTTTAATTTAAAATATTCAACTTCCTATCCTTGTTCATTCATATGAAATACGACTGTTTCCTTATTCTTGTTATATTTAAATTGAAACAAAAGAAGGAAGAATTTAAATATACTTCTTTTGTTTCCATTCTATCATTCTGGAATTTCAGTCATTACTTTGGATCTTCCTTGCGCCTAGTTTTTGTTCTTCATTCAGAAAACATACAACACAATTTATCATTGTTTTAATTAATCGGGCATTCTTGATGAGAATCTTTGTAGAATTTCATTATTATGATCTATCTATCATTACACTCATGTTTTTAATGAAAATACAATTAAAGTTTCAATGCACGGATAAATGCTGATGCAGAAGTTTGTCCCAGAAATAATCTTTGCCGTTATACGATGAGTATAATTAAATGCAAAGTTTCATACAAGTATAAAAATAATTTAACTTGTCGAACATGGATAAATTAAAATTATTGACGTGATCCAGAACATAGGGCTTTCAATATTTGTAGTACTTATCACTTATTTCTTGATGAGATTGAGAAAGTTAGAGGTATTTTACTTTTAAATGATTACCCAGCTTCCTTTGTTCATCGCCAGCCGGCATTGCATAGAATTTACAATCCAATTACAAAACTGCGTTCTAGATTGCAACATTACATTTTCATACCTTTTCATCCTGCCACTTTTTCAGTTATGCAAAAGATTTTACGCAGGTTTAATATTGTTCTGACGTCATCTATTACTCTTTTTTTAGGCAGGTTTTTAAAGCACCATTCTGTTTCCAATGACAATCCTAAAGGGGTGGTTTGTGCCTTGTGTCAACACCCCTGCATATACGTAGGTGAAACTAAACAACCAATTAAAAAGCGCATCACTCAGCACTCTCAAGCTTTTCGTAGTCTAGACTTTAATTACTAAAGTGTTTGTCATGTCCTTGATTCAGGCCATACATAAGATATTGCCAATTCTCGTATTATTTGCCATGAACTCAATGACATGTTCCGGAAGTGTAAAGAGTCCTAACACATTCTAACGGACCCTAAATGCTACAATGACGTCTCAACATTCAAAACTATGGCTCAATATGGGTTCCATAGGTTACGTAATTTTTTCTTTCTTGGTCTCATCGGTATTGCTTATATATATACTACTACTGCTCGCGAATGGGCCCCAACGGACCACGGGCTAGCATCCCTGACAACGTCAGGACAAGGCTAGGAAATCAAAGACGAGAATTCACTTCCTGTCGAGGATACACTTGAGAGAGTAAGTCCGAGAGGAAACGGACCAAACACAGTAGAAGAAAGAAACAGCCATGCCACGACCGGGATTCGAACCCAGGTGCCGGCACGGCGTTTATTGATATTTATATATACTAGTTGCGATCCGTGAAATATTCACGGAAGTAAAACAAATTCCATATTTTTGAAAAACACGAGATTGAAAAAGATGTTCTAAGCTAATTTTTTTAGAAGCCATGATTTCCGTAACAGTCCAAATGTAATTTGAATATCGGCTTATTTGTTAAAATAATATTATAATATTCTTAAAATAAAAAAAAAATAAAAAATTGATTTACCACTTTCATAGTAGCCAGCGCTGCGGTTTCTCATTATGAAACATAATGGCAACCTGCTGCCCTAAAGGAACAGGCTCGTCGAAATTGAGGCTATATTAATGGAAGTAAAACAAATGCCACATTTTTGAAATACCCTGAAATTTTTGAAAAAGATGTTCTAAGCTCATTTTTTAAAAGCCATGACTTCGGCAACAATCCATATATAATTTGAATATCTAAGCCAAATTTTGTTAAAATACATTTAAATAAAAATTGATTTACCAGTTTCAACAATAACAATAACAATAACGAATGTCAAACAGCCAATACCAATAATCCTGTCTGGGCAACAATGACGGCACGTGCTTCGTCATTGTCACCTACTTTGTTGAGTAGTGAGCGAGCGGCTACACAGCCGAATTTATGTAAAAACCGAGGTTTCACAAACTCTCTGATAAATTTTGACGCATGAACTTCATGCATTTCAGTGTAAACTTCATTTATGTGGGAAAAAAAATCTCAATACGCTGATAATAATTGTGTAATCGCGATCCGTCGCGGTGAAGTGGGACGAATATTAGAGACACCATCTCTAAACATGGGCGTGACATCATGCCTGACGTGTTCCAACGATGCACTGCGATTGGTTATTTCTCCTCCTCTGCTAAGAATTCTACAAATTTACAAAGATCCGTACAATTTTTGCCTATTAATAGGATGATTATAAATATCTTTGCTGATGCATTTCACTTTTTATTTTAATTTACTTTTTCTTGCTAAAATGCATGTGTGTTTATATACACATACATATATATATCTGATGGCCAAACTCAAATGACACCAATTCGAGTTTAGCAATGCAAAGATTTCAATCAATCATTTGCAATTTAAAGAATTTAGAATGTAAAGAATATAAGAATAAAATTAACTTATATTACTAAACAAATAGCCGGACAGCTATCTGAAATTTAAAATCCCAATACAAATTTCGGAAAACTGTTTCTGTGAATGTACGGCCAATAGCTGGAAAAGCATTTATAATATATTTTTATTACATTTTTGCTTATGTCTATTTATAAGTTTTTTGTAAGCTTATGCCTACACCGTTGTTGTGAGTGATAGGATATTCCGTTTTCATCCTCGCAGTGTCTGAGGCCTCCTGTCGCATATTATGGACTCGCCTCTTGATCATATGTCCCTGTAACTAATTCACTTTGTCCTTATATTCTCCAATTCACTTTTTATCAACTCACTTGAGAAATACCTGCTGGTTCAGATTGAAAGCTAGTAATTTTTATGTTTTAATATAGTTTTGATAATTTTATTTAGTGTGGTAGTTTTTATTTTATTTTATTTCATCCAAGTTCACATAATAAACATTTTAGAATTCTATGTCAATTTGATAATTTTTTACTAAGTTTTACCACTACGACAATATTGATGGCAGTAAAATTGGAAATTTATTTAGATTTTCAAGGAATTATACTGAAAAAGAATTATGTCGGAATAAAAATGATTTTTCATTTTTTCATGATGTGCGATCTTCGTATATACGAAGTTACGCGGTCTACGGAACCTAGTGACCCCGAAGGGCGAACCCCTAGGAGAAGCCGTAGATATACTAGGGAACAGATACTGGGGGTGGTTTCCCGTTGCCTTCCCCCAGAACGCCATTAAGGAATGACGTCAGACCGAAGAGAAAGTGAAGAAGAGGCTGTACAACAAAGGAAAGGAAATTGAAACAGTTATGCCCCTGCCGGGATTCGAACCCAGGAACTGGCGCACTGGACCTCACGGCTGGCCGCCGCCGAGACCGCACGACCACGCCAGCACGGCTTAAAAATGATTAGTCACTTAAAAATTTCCTAAGATTACATGACGTTTTGGTAATTGGTTATTGCATTTCCTGCAATTTGATTTTTGGTTGATGTCTACAGCTATGGCAATAATTATTGCATAGTCTTGCTTTAGATTTAGAATGACATTGAACAAATATAAATGTGAACATTACATGAAGTGGGATTTTTCGTTATTTATGGTGCTATTTAGTTTTTTCTATACACTTCTGTTAGTAATTTTCAAAAATATTAACTCTCATTAGAATTTTCTAGTCATTATCATTTGTCGTTTAATCTGATTATTGACCCGGATCGGGTTTTTGCTCGAGGTCTTTGATCGAAGAACTTAGGGACTGCAGGTTATTTAATTGATATCTTTAATGATACGTCGCTTCATTAAGCATTGTTGCCCTTTCACATTCGCTACTCTATTTAGTGGGATAGTGATATCCTTTATCTTGGATAAGTTGAAAAAAAAAATTATAAAAGTAGCAATAATACAGTAATTTGTAAATTTTAACAACGAAATTAAAATGTACTTAACAAAGGATTAAAAAATATAACAAAGTAACAATTTTAATTTGAAAAGAAGTTTAACGTGCCCGATGATTCAAAGAAATAAGTAAACAAAGAAAGGCACGACGTTACAAGATAAGATTTGCACCCTGAGTTGTCACCAGAAAGAGACTGGGACGGACCGTTTTTAAATTTGACCGATTAGGGAGATTGCCGGGTTTGGTTTTATATGACTCAATTGTAGTGAAAAGTTAGTTGCAGAAAACGTGAAAACAGAGTCCATAACCAGTAGCAATGGACACCAAATGTAAATAAATCAAAAGTTACATCTATAATTTTTTATCTATTTACATTTGTTTTCCTCGGCTGTGAAACATTACATTCAATGTTAGCCATAATGAATTCGAGGAGAATTCATGTGTATCCTGAATAATCTGTGCGATTACTAAGAAGCAAATGAAGAAAGTTCCTCGAATACCACATATACGAATTCATGTTCGAGATCCGTTGGATTGAAATGGAAGTTTCCGTCATCGGGAGAATTCACGAGTCTATCTTGAATCGAAAGTGAGAATCCTGAAAGTTAAACACAAATTTAAGGTAGTACGACTCGTTACTTCTTCACTCGGCAGGTTTATAGTAGGACTGTATGAACATTCAATTAACTTAATCTCCGTTGTTAGTCATAATAGAGGATCAACGTTAATGCTAGATGTTAAAGATGTTTAATACTAAAGAAGATAAGTAGGCATGGTAATGGCACCTCCAGAAAAACTAAACCAAAAACAAAACACACATTAAAAATAAAATAAATAAAATTATAGTTTTCCGGTGGTGCCATTCCCATGCCTACTTATATATATATATTCACCTCTGTATGAGATCTAGTGTGTTTACAATGACTACTCCCAACTGATGATCGCCAATCAAGCGAGAAACAGCTGTTTTGGAATGTCATTTGAAAACACGATCTCAGCCTTTTAATGTATTTAGCTACTAAAGAAGATATTTTGTAAAAAGAGAGAAACATTATATTTGTTTTATTACTAAAGCAATCTTCGTTTAATTATTTGTATTGATTCAAATCCTATCTTCAGCCACAAACATGATTACATTACAGTAATCATGAAAGAAGAGCTTTTGATGACGTAATTTCCTTATAGATAGATGTTTCCAGAACGTAACAGCGCCATCTATTGCTAAAATCCGTAACTGAATCTGAAAAACATTACAAAAAAAATTCTGGTTTTTGTATTTTCTACAGTTATATAATATTTATGTTGTTGTTATTATTATTATTATATCGAAAAAGTTTCAAACCATGGGATTCCCCAGCTAAGACAATATGGCGGGTCAAGGACCAAAGCACATATTGCCAAGTGTATTAAAAAAAAAAAAAAATTGAAAGAATAGTTAGGGATGTGTGCTTGTGTCCATAAATTTCCAAACTATGCGTGTTGTGTTGAGTACTACAACCTTCTGGAGTTGTGCATAAGTGTTTTTATGAAGTCCTAGTGTGCTGAGGCTGTGATGCAATGTGTGAGGCACCAGACCAGTAGCGGACAGGATGATGGGTACAACACGTACTCGGTCCTGCCTCCACGGTCGCTGATCCGCTACCCGCTGTTCGCTAAGCCCTAACGATGGATAACGTGTGGTGAATGCATGGTGTAGTGCCTGTCTGTATCCTGTAAGTTGAGTCCCTAACTGTGTAATAGTGTAGAAGTCGCGCATAAGATCCTGGTTCATCTGTGATGACCATCGGATGCGCTGGCGTGGTTTCCCAGTCTTGGTGGTCGCCTGCTGTGACACAGACGAAACACTTCCGACTGTTCGGGCTGGATGGTGTTGCCCGGGCATTGTGGTAGCCATACTACAGGATGGGGTGCCACTTTCTCCACCACCACCTGCGGGAGACTATAGTATATTTTTCGAACGGAGGCCTCTGCCTAACCCCCGAACGCGGGTGACTTTATCCTGCGCCACACCCGATGCAGCATGATCTATATTAGAACGAGTTCTCATCATGGATGGTTGGACCCTTTAGCCTACCCTAAAGCTAGTGTAGTTCCCGCCCCCACCGCGAGGAGGTAGGGTCCATGGGGGCTATTATTATTATTATTATTATTATTATTATTATTATTATTGTCATTATTATTGGAATAATTAAAAACGTTCCATTCTATTCCCCTTGCTTGGCTACGCAAAGTTTGTCCTTTTTTGGTCACGCTTATGCGATCACAAAACGACGCCATCTTGGATTGACTGCTCGGAGTTCAAGTTGATGACGTTATGACTGGTAACGTTTATTCCAGACAAAATCTATCGCTACGTAATGACCAAATATGGCAAATCCTTCTTTTTTTGCAAAATACTACAGTTTTATTCTTCTCAAGTTTAAATATACACAAAGTTTCCCTGTTTCGGCTATTTCCGCTGATGGCAACTGTTGGTGCTAGAATGCTCTATTTAGCCGCGCTGCAATCGGATAAAGACGATATGTATAAAATTTAAAATCTAAAACACCTAGACAAATCTAAATGAATGGAAACAAGTATGAACAATATGTTTATTCAAAGAAGATACTCAAAATTCTGGCCGGTACCCATGCATGCATGACAGCGTATAGGCATTGGTTATCACACATTTTGAAAAATTTCCAGCGTTTCGCGAATAGTTAGGACGGCAACAGCGATTCTTGTGACAAGGTATTCATATAAGTCAATGGGAGTCTCGTACACGAGGTTCTTCATGTGCCCCCGGAGATGAAATTGATACATGCTAAATGGGTGATCTTGATGGCCCAGGTAATAGCGCCCTGCAGCATCACTCGCACATATTCAAAAAAATTTTGTTTTCGTTCTCCCTACCTCCCATGAACATTTGTACAGAGAGTTAATGAATATTCACTCTGTATATTCGTTGTCCAGTATAAGAGAGTTGAAAACATTTATTTGCTTTTATTTGTTCCAAATATGTGGAAAGATTTAAATCTAAATCTTTCTACATCTAAAGTACTTGAAACTTCAATATGAAAATTTAATGAAACACTATCTCATTTAATTGGTAGACAAGCAGCATTACTAAAGCTCAAATTAACAATTCAATTGAATCAAATTAATACGAATCTATTGAATTTGCGGGACAATAGAGTAATCAGGGAATCGTTAATGTATTGCGCAACATCAAATAAAGAAGCCTCTAATGTATATCCCCAATTCTAAGTGACTTCCTTGTTTTGGAGTAATCCAGAGATTTCGCATTGCAGTGTAAATCAAACAGTATGAATAGTTTTAAAGCAAACCTTAGCAATAACAGGATACGAAATCAACATATAAACAGTTTGTCATACTCAGTCAATCTGTTCATTTTTCACTTCAACCTTGAATCTTTAAGTTTGAAAGCTTTAGCATTACGGATGCAGATTCCTTTGTACAATTAAGGCCTTTTTCTTTTAAGAACATGTATTCCACATCTTCAAATAACACTGGGAAAAAAAGGCAAATTTTTTTCTCTTATTTTCTTTGACTGTTTAAGGCTAGGCGCAGACCAAACAATCAAAATTGTTCAAAACTAAAACATTTTGCTTTGGCATGCTTTTTCAATGCTTTTGAATATAATCGATGCACACCAACAAACAAATGTTGCAGACATTTTGTTTGTTGAACAAACATTTTGTTTGGTGAAAAAACACGTTTTGAGCATTTTTGCCAGTTGAACAAACACGGGCAAAAATTTTGGTCGTGTTTGTTGCAAAAACATGGACCATTGTTCGTTCAGCAAACATTTTGAGTTACTCATGTGCGGAACTTGTTACCAAGCAATATCAACAATGCGCCTGCGCAATAGTCTGGCTTTCGCTGTAAATAAAAATGGACGTCGACGCAGAAGAGCTTCTTGTTTTAGTAGAAAGCCGGTCGGCAATTTATTATTATACTTTGAAGGAGCATCAGAGTAAAGATTTAAAAGAGAAGTATGGAGAAAAATAGCTGCGGAATTAGGTGTGACAAGTAAGTTACACTACAAGAATGGTATGGTTATAAAGTGATGTAATTTCACAAATATGAATTTAATATTAAAATTGTATAAACATTATAAAAAAAACTCAACGTGGTGACCATGACATAGTTTGCATGCAGTCAATACAATCTAAGGATAGTATATTAACAATATACTATAAAACAATTTCAGAACTATAACAAAATACTAATCACAAGGTACCACAAAGTAAAATAGCATTATCAATATACATCTGACACGTTATGAAATGTACACGAGTTTGCTCAATTCAATACGAACTAGATAATCTGCAAAATATTCGACATGCAATTAAGAAAAAAAAATATTCAATGAATTTATATAAAAAGTCATCTTTATAAAATAAAAATGAAATACCAAACATATACTATTATATATAGATAGGCATGGGAATGGAACCTCCAGAAAAATTAAACTAAAAACAAAATACACATTAAAAATAAAATAAATAGTTTTTAGTTTAGTTTTTCTGGTGGTCCCATGCCTACTTCTGTATGAGATCTAGTGTGTTTCCAATGACTACTCCCAACTGATGATCGCCAATCAAGTGAGAATGGGATGTCATTTGTAAACACGATCTCACCCTTTTAATGTGTTACTATACTATTACATTTGAGGAAATATAAAATAAAGGACAAATACGAAATGTACTGTATAAACTTACGAATTTAATTATAGTATTTAATATTTATCGATCAAATTAGAGGAATTAGAGGGATTTTGTTCAGCAAAATGTTTTTATACATAGCAAAATGTTTTGCTCGCCAGAAAACGTTTTTGCTCAAAACAATTTTGCTTGTTTGGTATGCGCCCAGCCTAAGTGGTAGAAATAAAATGATATTCCACCCGATCTACTATAGGATTTATTAAAAAAAAATAAAAATCGTTGCCAAAAAAATCTCTAGTAATCGTTGCCAAAAAAATCTATAATACTCTGAGAAATTAAAAAATAAATTAATTTCTCACAGTATTATAATCGAGCAAAAATATAACTAACCATATTTCTTGTTAATATTTTAGTCACTTTTAATTCTTTGTACTACTGTATCTGATTGGCACAATCTCAGTATCAGAATTTATCAAAGATATACTTGTGTCGTCACTGAATCTTTTTTTTTTTTTATATTTTTATTTATTTATATTTATTTTAAAATAGTGAGTATTTACGTGCGCTGATAAATTTACAATATTATATACGCCGACGCACAGATATTAGAAAAATGAAAACATAATAACAAAGAAATGGAACAACTAGTTTCGACACATATAGTGTCTTTTTTCAAGTTCACGAAATAACCCTAACAAACAAAAATAACAAACAAATAACCCTAAATTACAACTCTTGCACCCCAACCTCCTTCAAAATTAACAATCTAAACATGGCCGTAAAAAGAGCATTCGACATTTCCAGTGATCACCAATCTTTCAAACACGAAATCTACACAGTCCACAACATTTTACGGCACAATGAATAACCTGAACCCTTCCTAAAAAAGCACATAGCAAAGGCGACAACCCGTCACTACAAAGACGACATGCCGGTTCACAAATCCAATCTCAAATATGTTTCCATACCCTATTATCCACCTTTACATAAATCACTCAACAACATTCTGCGATCCCTGCAAATTGTCACAACATCTCCCGCCAGTCAAACACTGGGCAAAATTCTCTAAAAGCAAACACGCCAAAGATCCTCCGACGAGATACTCTCCACGCAGGGTGTCGTGTACGCCATACCCTGCCTTCAGCAACCATGTTTTTATGTTGGTGAGACAGGTCAACAACTGGGAGACCGCCTTTACCAACATCAATATGCAATCAATAACCGAAACACCAATTACCCAACTGTCACCCACGCCACAGACCACCATCACAAGATCAACATTCAAGGCACCGTTATCGTTTGCAGGGAAATCAACGCCTATCTTAGGAAGTGCAAAGAATCGGTCTTTATTTTAAGTGAGCCATCCTGTTACAACGAAACCATTTCTGTGAAAATATTAGCAAATACAAAATCCGAAAAACAAAAAGAAAAGCTTCTTTAAATCAAGGCACTCTGCTAAGGGCAAAAACAAACCAAAATAAATAGCAGGGAGAAACGAGAGGAGGGGAGGGCCAAAAGAGGGGAGAAAGGTTGTAGGTTTTAAGCACTCTTCCCCTCCTCTATCCCAAGGCACTGGGCAAGTGAAAGGAATCTCCGCTCGCGCCCGGCACCTTCCTGCCAACGCCCACAATCCCCTCCCACACGCAGACTGACTATATAATCAAGATCCCAGTTTTATTTCGTGAACTTGAAAAAAGACACTATATGTGTCGAAACTAGTTGTTCCATTTCTTTGTTATTATGTTTTCATTTTTCTAATATCTGTGCGTCGGCGTATATAAAATTGTATTATATTTATTTTTATAAGGTTTTTTTAGATCCAAAACCATTCAATCTTTATAAATGCGTACTTACTTACTTACTTACTTACTTACTTACTAACTTTTTAAATAAGCAACTTATTTTAATGCGGTAAAAAGCATTTTATAAATGGCTTAGGAATAATCCAATTTTGCCCCATTACAAGACGTTTTAAATAGCTGTTTACGAACTTGCCCCGTACTTGGGGCAAGTTCGGAGTAGCCTAGTTGTAATTTTTTACAGTTTTCTACAAAAATCAAAATTTACAATGTAAATTGGTGTTTTTGTGAATACAAATTAAAGAACATTAATTTCACTCCGTGTTGGTATCAATGTATGATAAATATTTTTAAAAGAATTTAACAAATAAATGGTTAAATTCAAACTTAACAAAAACCGGTCCGAACTTATCCCACTCCACCTTACTTTATGTGATTCTAGAAGGTGTGTCGTCTTATTGCTAGAAATACTTAATGCCTTGCAATCTTTCATTTATATGTTGTTGATTTTATATAGTTGAAATTATATATTGAAAGAAGTTAACCATTACTATTTTACAACTTTCACGGTAGTCCCTTATAGAAGAGATTCTTCTTGTAATAGACAATGTAGAAGGTCCTATTCTCCGAATAGCTAACACCAGAAAAGATCCGTCATAGATACGGTTAAAATATTACTTATAGTCTATTTAAAAAGAAAAAAAATATTATATTGTTTATAAATTCTTTTAACTGTTCCAAAAGCTTCCCGTATTGTATGTGGCGCAGCTTAGCCGCAGCTGCTTTTGCGCCATAAAACACCAACCAACCAACCGTATTGTATGTTTGTGATTTTAAATTGTTTCAGCTTTGTGAGTTCTTAAATCTCTGTTTTTCTAAATTTATTAGTATATAATCTATATAATAAGCGCGAGTGTTTGTTTGCTTGGATGTTTGTTTGTTTGTCTTGAAACAATGTCACCATTTCTCAACAGATGTTTATCAAATTTGGTACGCAGGTTTACATGCATCCCAGAATAATGCATGAACAACTAAATATTCTTCAAGGCTATGCGTATCTCCGAAACCGCTTGAGTTGTAAAAACGAAATTTCATATTAGTGTTGTTTGTCCAAATCTAAAGCAACGGACGAATTTCCGATATTCGGATCATAAAGGAAAGCAAAACTTTCCTGCAGCGTATGCATATCTCCGAAACCGCAGAGTTGCAAACATGATATTTGACATGAGTGTTCTTAATTCTAAGTTTCAGTTTATAGTTTACATGATTGAATTTGCTTTTTCTGATGAAATAAAGCGGTTTTTTTACGTTACGTATGCAAGGTTTCCGAAGCGAAGCGATGGTAGCAGAAGTGTAGCGTAATTTGTAACCATCACGTGCATTTTTTACAAATTAGAAAAAGTTTAAAAGTGATCACACAATTTCATCCACATCAGGACAACTCTTTTCTGTAACCACCGCGAAGCGCAGATATTTTTGCTAGTGTATGGTAATGAAGAAGATGGAATGAAGTTTTTTTTTGAAAACCTATAAGATAAACCTAAAAAATTTTGCTGCTTTTCCAAGAACAACATAAAAACAAAGCTGGAAATACCGTATTTACGCGCATAATTTCCCCCATCGCGTATTTTCCCCACCCCAGATTTTGTGGATTACAAAATTCAATTTTTATTTTTATCGCGTAATTTCCCCACCTCTACTTCAACGCGTTTTCAACATGACTTTGACTGGCGGTCAACTCACGACGACGCGACAATATACCGTTACTTCCGCATTTCTCTATCCCACGCTACTTTAGGGGAAGATTCCACCCCCACCCCAGTCAGTACAAGAGCAGACTCCTTCTGAATCAGTACAACAATTTCGAGTGTTTTGTGAAAACGTGAAGTTCGCGAATAAAGTTAAGTTCTCTATTAGCAGGCAGCTGATGCTGACGTCATGCGATGAGCAGCTATAAAGATGGCTGGCTGCGCTGCGTGAGTTACGTCACAGTCGCACACACACTTTCGTGCATGCCTATTGATTAACTGTACTTTGAAGAAAAAACAAATGTTGAGATATGATTTCTTATATTTTAAATGTTGCGTGTTAATAAAATTGTTGTTAATTACATTTCTTGCTTTAAAAATCAATATTTAACATGGTTTTCCTTACACTTTCACCATATTTTTTTTCCTCAAATTGAAAAACATCGCGTAATTCCCCCCCCCCCTTTTTTTGTCAAAATATGGACGAAAAAAAAGGGGAAATTATGCGAGTAAATACGGTATTAATTTGATTTCCTTTGCTCTGTCGCAGCATCATTAAATATCTTCCATTCACCAGATGACACATAAATACATTCCTGAGAACATTTTTCAAGTACGTGTGTAAGATGCGCATCACTTTTACTAAATTAAAAAAAACATAGAAAAAGAATTGGAGTCATCACATTAGATGAGGAAGACAGGACGTGTGTTGCTTCCTAATCGAGGTTTGAGTAGATTCCTTTGTCTTTGTGCAATTCACTTTGTCGGAAGAAATTTTATGCATAAACAACCAAGCGGAAGAACTAGAAAATTAAATTTCTGACAGCGAACACAAATGTGGCGAATCCGTCTGGGATTTGAAGAATCCTTCAAATTGATCTCTTTGGCAAAGAAATACTTAAAATCAATTACGAAGAAAAAAGAATTAGAATAAAAACAAAGTAAAGAAAAAGTTCAAATAAGGTAATTGATTTATAATGCAGGAATGTTTCATTTAGTGCTTTTCATAAAGCATTGCATTTTTAAAACCCGATTCCAACAGTTTTTGAACAAAAATGCAAAGAAACTGTATTGTATTGACAATGTAAAATTAAAGATATTAAGTAAACCCAAAGATATTTGCATCATTATTCTTCCAGAATGGTCTGATGTATAACTTTTTCCCGAGATCTTTACAATTCGAAAAGTGATTTTGTTACAAGATGTTTTGACAAAATTAGAAGAGTCTGCAACCGTCAACATTTTAAATTTATTTTTACTTCAAAAAATAATAAAATAATTTTTAAGTTAAAGAATCATAATTAAGTAGTGTTAGCTATATGGTGAGTGAGAATAGCAGCTAGCCGAACACCGCCACCTTAAATCTATCGTGCCGTTCCGACCAAAACGATAAATAGAGATAATGATAAAGTATTGAAAGAAAGCAGGGTCCCCACAAGGGGAAGAGGGCGGGGGATGTGTTAGTTAGTCCCTCAGCACAGTCAATTGGGCCCGGGCTAAGATCTTTACCAAAAAATAATTATATGAATTAGCCTAACACTTTTGTATAACGAAGTCTACATTTTATATAAAATACTTTCATGTAATCTATGATTTTAACCATAAGATAGCAGGGGGGGGGGTCGTTATTGTATTTCGTAACTTGGCCCTGGGTGGAAGTACTGCAGTGAAATATGGGAGAACTCCGGGAAAAGCTGGCAAATAGGATCGTCCACCAAGGAACCCATTTGAGAATCGAACTCCGATATTTGGAATAGTGGCGTATGTTTTACTGACACGGCAACGGTGGTTACTAATGCTAGTAAGTTCTTAAACTGTTTTATTTTTATTTTCCAAGTTGAAGATTCTAAAGCGAACAGACGAATGATCAATATTCTAAAGACTTCAAACGGAGAACATTCAACAAACTGATTCAACAAACTGAACAAACTATTTAAAACTACAAAGTTTCAAAAATAGAAAAGCGGTTCTTCAAAATGTTGAGATGATTATTCAAACATTTAAACTCAATTCCTGTTTTTCGTAATTTTGACAATTATTCTACTGGATTTCCAGTTTCTTGTTTGTTTTTAATTGAATTTAAGCATTTCTATATAATACGTATGAGTTTAAGGAATTCCAGACATAAATCTTTAAATCATTTATTATTTTGGCTAGAATGCAGATTCCGGCACAGGATGTGATACGGTGCGGAACAACACACCACGTGCTTTTTTTAATATCTCTTATTTGTTTATTTCTGCGGAGAGATATTTTCTTTTTTGTTTGTTTTTTTTGGTCACGTGATCACGTGATTTCTATTGTTCTCTATTGTTCTTTGTTCTTTCTTTGTTCTGCCTTGTTTGTTCATCTTGGATGTAGTCCGAAAACAACGATGACATCACAACTTCACAAAAAAAGTTAGTTCCACACCTGTGCCAGATTCTGCATTTTAACCATTATTTTTTTTCGAAAATATACTTTGCTGTATGTCCGACATTTCAATTTATTTACTACTAGCAAAAATACCCGTGTTTTGTGCGGGTTACAAAAAAAAGGTATTTTGGTGTGGATGACGCAGAAATTGCAATTGTGTGATCACTTAGAAACTTTTCCAGTTGGTAAAAAAAAGACATGTAGTTACAAATTATATTATATGCTTGCTATCGTCGCTTCGCTCCGGAAGCCTCGCATACATAACGGAAAAACGCTTTATTTCTTCACCAAAAAAAAAAAGCAAATTATATCAAGCAAACTAAAAACTGAAACTTAGAATTAAGAAACACTACAAAAATATCAGAAATAAATACATATCCATTGTTTATGTTGATGTTTGCGACTCAAGCGGTTTCCGAAGTTCGGATATTCAGGACTGGGAAAAGGTGGGGGGTGAAACTTTCTTGCAGGGTATGCGCCAAAGATAAGATTTAATTTTTTTAATTAGAGAATTATTTCATGCTTTCAATGGCAATAATGGAATTATATGAAGCCAAAAATATTAAGCTTTAAATAGCAACCTATTACAACTTCAAAACACTGCATCGTATAATATCTGCGCTAACTTCCTGCCTTTACAATATTTAACCCCTCTTCCCCTCGATTAACGCAACACCCTTCTCCTTACCAACGCGACGATGGAAAGTTCGCCGTCTCTTTCTCACAATAAGGAAGGCGCTCAGTTCGACCTCTATCGCTCTCAAAAAATCGCAATTACTAAAGAGCTATTAAGCCTAAATCTATTAAGGAAACTTTGGTAGCATCCTTAAAAACTCGTCTGCATACTTCTGAAAATGTTATGCAAATCAATGAATCCAGTAAGGAGGCGGGCTGAAAATTAAAGTGGATTAAGATTGTGAAATCCATATTCATATCCCTCTTCCTTATTGGATTTAGAGTCGATTTATTCTTTCAAAGAAGGTCAATTTAACTCTATTACAAATTAGAAAATCGCAACAAATTTAATGGAATAGTTCAAAAGTTATAAGTGATAAGTTATGTTACTTGTAAAGCATAACAATTAAAACATAAGCGAATGTTTCATAATATAAGCGAATGTTTCATTTTGAAAAGTACTTTTCTCTAATTCTAGCAATTCCCGGGAGGTGTTTGAAGTTTTTTCTTCAATTCTTGTAGATCTAAGGTAGTAAAGTGATTCCAATGAATCTAAAAACCTTTCTTGGTATATTTCTTTTATAATGGTGAAAACCGGAATCAAACTGGTTTAATGGTATTTTTAAGGGATCAAACAATTTTTTAGAACATTTGTAATTTTACGTGCCCTAGTTCATCATTGAGAATACAAGAATAAAGCTGATGCACCTGATTAACTTTAGAACCATAATTTTCATACAAAATGACACAACTATAGTTTCAAATGCACAAAGCGATCAAAGACATGAAAACGAATGCTTGCTTAGTGCATTAGAAACTATAGTTGTGTCTTTTTGTATTAAAATTATTGTTCCAAAGTTAATCAGGTGCATCGGCTTTATTCTTGTATTCTCAAACAATTTTTTGTCTTATGCTTTGAATATATACGTATTTTAAAGAATGAAATAATGTTATGCTAATTATTAATGCTGAAAATGTTTTCCCAATCTCATCTCAGAAAAAATCATAATCTGTAACATGTTACCGTGATGATAGTTTATCATCATGGAGAGTTGAATAAAGTAATTTAATTGAAAAAAATAGAGAATCTAACTAGAAAAAAAACAAGAATTAATTCAGTTGCAAAATACTAAATGAAGAGATAGCGATAAGCTATTGAAAATTTTCGCTCTTTAAGTACGTGAGGAAAATGCGTACGTTTATTTAAATGAATACAAAACACTACTTTTTAATTTAATAACAATATGAAAACAATAGTAATTCACTAGAATCTGTTCATCTGCAAAAAGTATAAATACAGCAAATAATTAAAATTTGAGACCAATGTTAAAACCGGCATCTCAAGACAGGCTACTCTAAAGCAATTAATATATCTCAAATTTCTGTAGACCATTGAAGGAAGATTTCTTTGTATTTGATACGGACTGTAAATAACCCAATATTGAGTAAGTCTATAATTGCCACAGATATGAACTGTTTTGCAATTTGGACAGTAGTACAGTAGTATGCAACTCTGCTTAAAGAGCATAATTCATACACAATATATAAATTTATTTAGAAAAGGAACTATACCTATAGACTTTACATGTCAAGATATATTACCACAACTTTATCTTTAGAAACTTTGAGCTCTCTTCATTTCAATCACTCGTCACGTCCTTCTGTCTTTTTCTGTTACAAAACTAACAAACAGACGAAATCATCAGCTATTTTGTTCGCACAGTTCATTGAAATCCTATTCAGTTCCCCACTGCATTTAAGACGAAAATGAAATGAGTAGATGAGATGAGGTCGGAGAAAGTCCGGCATTACATTGAGACACTCGCAGCATAGTAATAAGAAAAATGACCACATAAGATTCTAAAAATAGAGATTATTTTCAAAGAAGTTCTCAGATACCTAAGAATTCTGTTTTACGAAGCATCTAAAAAAAATTTAACTTCAAGCCGTGATAAAGCTTTTAGGACAATTTCAAAGGCTATTACTTTAATCACCAGTCTTCTTCTAAGAAGTCAGGGAATAAATTGGCTCTCTTTCAATACAACTTCATTAGGATAAGAGAAATCGTATGTAGTAATATTGCAAAAAAAAAAAAGGATTTTCAATAGTTCCTAATGTCTGACAACCTATTGCACGAAAGCTTGTCAGCAAATCTTTCTGTAAATTAGTTCTCTATTTTTCTTATTGTGTATTAGTCCTTACAGCTAAGTTACAAATCCTCATTATCCATTTATCAAGAATCTAATTCTGCACATCTATCTACCTGAGCAAAACATACTGTTGAAAATTACTATTGTTATGTTCCACATCTGAATAGCGAAATTCGCATTAATTCCTTTAATTAGTCTTGTTAACAATTCGCATTGTTGCTATGTATTTATGTTCACCACCATTTTAAGTTATATAGCATTAGAAGGTTAAAGTAATTTTTTTAGTTTCAGTTTCTTTTTAATTCATCAAGAAAATGTGGTTTATGCTGAAATTTTTCCACTTGCGACATTATTGGGATTTTTATTTTTTTTCATCTTCCGGCTTAAACAGAAATTCAAGTAAAGATTCCATTCCTTTTAAGTTATTTTACCTGATTATAACATAACAATGAAAATGTTGTTAAACATTTATAAATTCGATATTTCAAAGAAAGAATTTGAAATATAAATTAAATATAATCTTATAAATGGTTTAATAACAACAGAAAAAATTAAAAGATGAAAGTTCTTGATGAATTTTTAATCTTAGTTTTCTTTGAGGTTTTTCTTTTGGGGTATTTCACAAAATTATGAATTTGTGTAATCATAAATTATTTTGCCAAATTCTGAAAAACTACGTTAACTTTCTTTTTCATTTTCTGATAATAACGAAATCCACATCCACTTTGTTTTCTAAAACCTATTAACTTTGATCATGGATTCTAATCAGATTAATAAACATTATTCGACTCGACAGGAATTTATTCTTTACCCTTACAATGAAACATGAGACGGCAAAAATCAGACGATACCTCAGAATTTTATTTGAAGTTATTTAGAACAGTAAACTCCCGATTATCCGCGGGCGGATTATGCGCTTTGCGGGTTATCCGCGGACCTCTGGTGTTTTCATTTTCTTTAGTGTGCAATAAATTATGAATTAAAAAAAAAATTAAATCTAGATTAAGGTAAACAATAAAAGAGGCTAACAAAGTAAGTGAAGACAATTATAGACAAACAATTTAAAGAACGACCTTGTGGGCAGAGCTTAGGCCGGCAGGTTACACTAAATTACGGAAGAGCCTTCCCGTAATAATAAAATTTAAAAATAAATGATTTAAAATAAAATAATTGTTTATAATGTATGTACTGTTATTGTATGTATTGCCCTTTTTTTTTTAAATGTTTATCAATCCTATTAGGTATACTTATAAGCGGTATATCTGTGTTATAGGAATTGAGCATTTTAATATATGTATATATTTTATTTTAAAAAAGTTATTAATTAATACTTAATTTTTCCATCTTCAACATCTGAAATTATATTTTGTTTTATTTGCTTAAAAGTTACATTATTTTTTTTAGTAGGATCTATTTGTTTAAATATTTTATATTTTACATAATTAGCTAATCTATATCCATAATTATTTTTAATTCTTTCTATTTTAAATATTTTATTCCAATTACATCTAGTTTTTAATACTCCTTGTTGGTAATTTATTTCTCTTTCCACTTCAAAATAGTTCTTAATTCAAACATATTAAAGCATTTTTGTACTGATTTTCGTCCTTTTTCGTCTTATTTCGGATTATCCGCGAATTCGCTTATTCGTGGTTGCCGCGGCAGCCAATTCCGCGGATAATCGGGAGTTTACTGTATTTTGTACAGTTTATTCCTAAATGCGCCGGTTCGTTAATTCAGGGCAAGAAACTAGTGCACGCCGGCTAATATCTCTTTAATTATAGTACTAGTGTCTTTTTCCTACATCTTCGATTAGTCATTAGGCAATGCTTCGGTGGTACGATCAACCACTGTGACGACGCGCCGCGCATTTTCACCAAAAAAAGGAAAAAAAAGGAACATCAGTTTTTCACATAAATCTTCTTTTATAATCTATATTACTAAAATCTTTTATTTATATCCGTCTATCCGGCGCAATTGCTAACTTCCTGTGAAAAAGTTACTACAATGAAACGTTCGCGACGGGAATCGAACCTGCAACTTTTTGACCCGAAGATGGAAGTCTTATACTTTAGACCACGGGGACTAAATTCAAATTATTGTTTCGTATCATTCCCTTTGTGTGTGTGTGGCGCAATGAGAGAAGAGCCAGAGAAAAAATAAAATAAGTCGTTAATTTTAGCCTACTAGATTAAAATTTAAATTTCAATGTTCATTTCTTAGCTTCTCTCCGTCAACAATGGCGTGCGCTATCATATAATGAGTTGATTCAAAAAGGAATTAAATTCACTTTTTTGTCATAACCGCCTGGAATCGATTCTTCTTGGATTATCTCATACTTACCAGGGGAAGACATTGGGATGGCCTAGTACATGGTTTCTCAAACTTTTGTTACCCATGGATCCCTTTTCCCTTTTTTTTTGTTTGGTGGACCCCCTCATAGCTAAAAAGTAAAAGGATTATATTAATAATCAACGAAATAGTAAATGATTATGCTTTATTTTGAATGAAAACTAATTTAATGCAAATAAATTATTCTACATTGGTAAATAATACATATTCTACACACTGGTAAATAATTCATAATAAACCATTTTAAAATAAGTGTGATTCAATGAGATACCTGTGGAACCCGAAGAATATTATATGGACCCCGGTTGAGAACCCCTGGCCTAGTAAATACAATGATAACAAAAACGCAATATAATCTGCGGTAAAAATATTATAAAAAATTGAACATTTTTAGCGATCATTTTGACTACCTATTCCCTTTGTCCTGTCCGTCAGTCGTCCATCCTTGTATGTCCACCTCTAACAACTCCCGAACGAAAGGTATTGATCCGCTATTAGCTTAAATGTCAAAAATGCAACTACCTTATTTCAGTTGTCAGCTGTAGCCCAATGGTTATGTTTTCAGTCTAATTTACAACAGGTTATCGGTTCGTATACGTATATACTTTTTTTTTCTCTTAATCTTTTATTCTCAATGTCCGCGTACCTTCTTTTTTTTTTTCTTATTTTCCTACCTTTTTTTATTTTTTTCCTAATTTTCTTTTAATTTTTCCTTACTTATTTTTTTTATGGTTATTTTAAATTTTTTTATTAGTGTGGGTCGTTTGTAAATTTATGCTTTAGCACAAAATTTTATTCACATGTTTTTAATAAGCTCTTTTTGCCGCATTGATTCGAATGAAGTTTCAAATTATTTGAATTTCAAGTGATTTTCTTCTTTTTTTTTCTTCTTTTTCTTGAGAACATAATTCTCCTGCGAGAGGATTATGTACTTAATTTTCAAATTTTTCCAATAAACTTTTCTTAATTTCAGGTTTTTTTTTGCAATATCATGCTGAATGAGTTTCATAGTTATTTAATTGTTTTCATTTTTAATATTTTGACGTAATACACTGGAGTGGAAAACGTAGTGACTGACACTACCTCCGAAGGTTACACTCCCAAAATCAAATGAAACAGTCTACGGTGAGTTGGATAATTGTGGGTTTTTAATAACGGATAAAAGCAGCAGCTCAGCAGGTATGTGCTAGTCAACGAACAGTAATTACGAATGCTGAAGATGTTCGATTGGCTTCATACAGTGCTACAGATAACGATGTGGATAGTAGGCAACATCGGGATGGCTTCATTAGGAGCCGAATAATTGTAAGCTCGAAGTGTGAGGAGTAGGTCCGAAGAGTTCCGCATTGCCCATAATGTTATACCTTGCGGAATAAGTATGCGGAATGAGTATGCGGGCTGCGTTCAGAATAATAGATACCAGCTGCTCAAAGGACTGGTGGTGGTAGCCCACTCAAAACAATGCCTAGTGATGACCGCTGTATACTCTTAAAAGCCAAGAAACACCCACACCAGATAGCGGGAATCGTTGGAAACCAGCATAACAGGAGCACAGAAGCTTAGAATATCGACGTTTACTGTGGCCAGAAGACTACACCAAGGTGGACTGTTTGCCCGACGATCAGTAAGGTGTGTTCATGAATGCCCGCCCATCGTTTACAGTGGTGGAACAAACACAAGAAGTGGGCTGCAGCATACTAGGATAAGCGCTCTTTACTAAGGAGAATATATTCAGTCACTGCAGCGATTCTGGACTTCAGCTAGTATGGTGAGAGGTTGGTACAGGATATCATCCCGCAAACATCACAGATCAATATGGCGATCGAGATGTTCTTATCTGTGAAGACATTATGCTGAATTGACGTACAGACCTCTAGATATTGAAAGGAAGTGCTGTCACAGGTGTGTGCTGCCATACTGAGGTATCTACTTGGTAGTTCATGTTTACGGACAGACCCCAACGTACTGTAGCTGTTGATATACTGTTGGAAAGTGATGGCATTGTTCGAAGGGACTGGCCTGCACGATCAAACACAGATGGGACGCTCCGGGGAGCGTCAATCACCTCATTGTAATGCTGTGCAAAACATGCATCGCCGTTAGGTGTAGTCACATTCCCTACTGAGGACTACCTCTTCCATCTTTGACAGCCATGCATCTATATCATGACATCCATTGCTCTGTCGACAAAATGTAGAAATGTAGACATTTCTGCATAAACTCCTTATGTCTTATTTCCTACCCACAGTTGTGACGGTGCTATTTCTTTTATTATTTCGATACCTCACGAAGTTTCTTTGGCATACTTTTCCCATATCCAGGATGCTCCAATGAGAAGCTAATTGGTGAAAACCTGATTGCTCTCTAAGTTTTTCTTCCCCGGGTATTAAAAATAGTCAAAAGTTAAATGACTAAAACATACAAATGAAAAAAAGATGTAAATTTTAATACTCTGAAATTGACATTTTATAGAAAATTATAATTTCAATAATTTTTAAAATTGTTTAATTTAGATAAGTGAGATTATAAAATTATTTCTGATGTTTAAAAATCTGCTGTAAATATTTATTCATATCTAGAATCTGAAAATGAAAATTTTGAACATCCTTCAAAAACAAAAGATTCTTTTAAGTAATGTAACTTTTCATATTACTTCTCATTTCTTTGTCTGCTGTACTTAAAAATTATATATTCTTCTCATCAGTCTTATCAAAGTTTCGGATTAACAATTCCGTAGAGTTCTACAATAACGATAAAATTTAACGTGCATGGTACAAATATAACAATAAAAATATACATAAAAACTCACACATTTAAAGCTATTTTTTTGGAAACTTCTGTAACGCCCGAGATTGTTTCATAATTTCTCTATTAACTAACCTCTATTTTCATCATTTTATGTATAATGAATCCTTAGAAATATTTTCCTATTTCTTTATTTCCCCGAATCCTGCCAAAACGCTTCTTTGTCTTCTTGAACAGGATGCTCTCCAGATACTCTATTGTGTTCTCTCAGCCTCTTCCCCATCTGGCGTCCATCTTGCCTTCCCTTCCTTTTACTTTTATTGCTTTCTTTGTTCCCTTCCATCTTCCAGCCTGTTGACAAATGTCTCTCCAGACATGGTGGCGTCTTCTGTGTCAGGTAACGTCACTCTGGGGGACAGTGCTCGCGATATTGAAGAGTGAAAAGACAGGGGACAGTGGGCGAAAAGCATAGGACAAATTTATATATTATTAGTTGTTAAGGTTAGTGTTGTTTGTTTTCTGTATCATCAACTTCGTTTGAAAACCCCGGGGTAAGGTGAATATTTATGTATTTTTTTTTTCCTTTTTTATTATCTATCCTCACTATATTCATCTTCTTGTAAATATGTAAATATTATTCTTTATTAAATTTTTATAAAGAATAAAATAAAAATATATTATTTTATTTTCCGAACTAGTTACCTGTATTACTCCATTGCTGTAATCCCTTTAAAAATAGATAAATTTATTTTATTGATCATCGCGAGATTGAGTGAACTCCGCGCCAAGGGGCGGGTGCCCCGCGTAATTACTTGTGAAAGGTCCCTCTCGGGACGGAAACCGGTAGTTTTTAATGTGTAACTTTATTTTCATTGTACATAAAGAATGATTAAGTAGATGCATGGGCTTTACCGTTTCATTTATAATATGAACTGTGCATGTAAAATTACAATAATCCTTTTCTTGTTTCTGAAATTCCTAACGAGGTCATTCGGATCCAGCATCTCAGTTTGGTTTAGTTAATTAATTAGAGATTCCACTGCGCGAACTTTTCTAAATTTAACCCCTTCCTTTATATGTCCGCTAACAAACCACGGCTAAGTGTTACATTCGAACTGCAACCCCAATACAGACTATTTCGAGGTTTATACCTCTCGTCAGTTGGATTCGCCCAGTTTTCATAGCTCAGTGTAATCCAAAGACAGATAAACAAAAGACAAGATTAAACAAATCTTGATTTTGGTTTTGATGTTTTTTAACTCAAGGTTTGTTTTGTTTAATCTTGTCTTTTGTTATCTTTCTTTGGATTCTACTGAGCTATGAGTACTAGGCAAATCCAACTGAGGAGATATAGGAACATCCAAACGCCTTGGGTTCCGGTACGGAAAAGCTCAGTGAATCCTGTAAATATGTAGAGTTCTAAAACAAATTAAAAAACAGGAAAACATTTTTATTCATTTTTATAAATTATCGGAAAATGATTTCGTGCTTTGAGGAAAAAACTATTCGAAATAATCTACTTAGGCCTGATTATACGGTGAAAATTGGGTGGTTCAGTGATGGAAATTTCTGGTGGCTAACAGTTTTTACAATGTGTTCTATTTTCTTGCTGGCTGGCTAACTGATTTGATTGCGAACTGCACTCCTGGTGGCTATTAGAAGAACTTTTAAGTCCAATCGACTTGTATCTCTTTATACGAAATTACTGACTACAAAATTGATTTTCAGGAACAGAGGTCATCTTATCTCTACGTTTTCGTGGATGCTTCCAGAAAAAGCTACACTATTAATCAAATTCGTAACAGAATTCCGGTCTAAAAATTTGAATTGGCTAGCGATCGGAAACATCGTCGTTTGTCGAGATTTTAACGAGAACTATCGAAACTAAAAACAAAGAAATACAAAAAGCTGAAAAAAATGAAATACTTTCCGTTTTAATTATTTAAAAAATTCTCTCGCCTATTCGATGCATTGAATAAATCATTTTTTTTAATATAAATTAATGTTTAGTTTCGTAAATAAAACGTAGATATGATGGCAATTGCCAAGTGCTAAGAGACCAAGCTTGGATCGATTCCGTCGATGTTGGGATCTCGTCAACAACGAGACCTTCACGTGATTTTCAGATGGCTGGGTGTATTCTTGCTGGATCATGTAATAATACACTGTATATGAGAAATAAAAGAGAAAACTTAAAGCAAATTAAGTATGTTAATTAAACTGTTGAACAAAGTTTATTTACAACAGAAATACTGTTTTTTTCCTTTAAAAATTAAAAAAACAACAACATAAAAAAAAAAACCAGAAATAATTATCTCGAAACTTGTTTTCTGTTTCTTATTGCAGCCGCTGTATACAATGGTGTATATCTTGTATACATATACATCTTTATATATCTTGGAAGCACTGTTACTAATGTTGGAGGAACGTTAGAAGACGTAAAGAATAGAATTTGCAAAGTAAATGCTGCATTTGCTCAACTTTACCCAATATGGAGAAATAATTGCATTTCGATAAAAACAAAATTAAATATACAGTCAGATCTCGATTTAAGGTCACCCCTTGGGACCTCGCGAAAATGACCTTATAAGCGATTCATACGCATTTGTCAATAAATAAGCATTATATAAATACAGTACAGTATAATTCTTTGTAAAATTTATTACTCACAAAAATATCAGTTTGTAACATTATAATTTTTTAATTTAGTTGAACCAATTAAAATTAGGAATCAGACAGAAATTATTTTAAAAAATTTTAATTCGGAATAAAATTGTATACAAATATACTAGTATGCTCAAGCAAAGTACTGATGTACAACTGACCGTACTTAAAATAATCCATAATACAGGACTGTCGTGATTTTGGTTTCATCTTTTGTACAATGTTTTCTAAGTTTTGTAATTTCTGAAAATGTTCTTCAGCTCCCTCATGACTCGTAAAAAAATGTCTTACGACATTTAATGCTCTGAGCGCTTCTGCTTGTGTCACTGCTTCACTATCAATATCACTGTCGTTATCCTCACTTTCTGCTGCATTGAAATCTAAAACTTGCGAAACAATTTGGAAATCGAAGCTTGAGAAGTGGTAGCAATTTAATCATCAATTTTCACTTTCCCCTTCTGTAGCACAGCCGCGATTTCTGAGATCTTGTATTAACACAGCTAAAGGAATATCGTCTTCGTCATCTTCATCTGTTATTTCATCCACACTATTTGAAATATCACTAAACAAATTAAAATTATATTTAAAATTTACGCTTCATTGCCTACTCCATATTCTTGTCATCTGTCTGCATTTAAAGACACAGGACATTTTCTGTAATTTTGTATTCTGAGAAGGCCTTGCGGGTCAAGGCGAAACGTAATTTTTAAAAATAATTTTAATTTGTCTTGTCTAGTTAGTTTATCTGTGTTTGCCTTTTCTTTACTTTGTTTATGATTTTTATTTATGAAATTTTATTTAATTTACGGTAGAAAATAATTTTAACATAATATTTGGAGATTTGGAATCACCAGATGTGTGTATTCTAATAAATATCATTAGAATGTAGTAGAGTGGTTCTAAAATAAATTATAATAGAATTTTTCTGAATATCTAAAATTTCTAATGCAATATTGGAAAAATCCTTATTCAATACAGATACGTAAATAAATGAGGACTTAAAGGAAAACTAATCGGGCATAGAGTCTGATTTTTGCCGATGACTAATTATAAATTCAACTATTTTTCACTGAAGGACAGACAATTACTCTCTTTACAACATTTGAACTAAAAGCTTGATAAATTTGATTTAATTGTGGTTAAATTTTCTAAGCTAAGTTTCTGTTGTTGTTAAGTTTTAATCTTGGCTAATTCAAGATTTCAAACCACATTATAAATAAATTGAAGATCTTTTTTCTTGCATTACCTGTATCTATATATCTCTCTTTTTGTTGTCTCTGTTTCTGAACATTTTTCTTAGATATGTGATCTCTGTATATCTTTAATGGAAAGTTGGAGAGCATTGAATGAAAGTTGTTGTTTCTTTTTTCCCATCACAAGTCAAAAACCGTCTGTTAATAGTGACGGATTGTTTTACGTTTATAGACTCAAAAGAAAACTCCTTTTTGCCAATTTTAAGAGAGACTATTCGCTGTACTTAAGTGTTGGCATTTACAAACTTTCTCTAATATTCAAACTCAATATGCAATTAATAATTATTAATGATACAAAACACATCTTCTTTTTTCTTCGCAATATTTCGCAGTTTATTGTCTTTTAACTGCTTCATCAGGCTTAATATATGGAAAAACTTTTCGTAAGATACAGTAACGAATCTGGTAATAATATATACAATTAACATCATTTCAACATTTTAAACCTCTATATTATTACAATAATGATGAATATATACAATTAACATCATTTCAACATTTTAAACCTCTATATTATTACAATAATGAGTTTGGTAATAATACTAATAACATTTCAATCTTCCGTATTATTATTACAAAGGATTTTGTTTATACAAATTATTACAAAGGATTTTGTTTATACAAATTATTACAAAGGATTTTGTTTACAAATTATTGGAATTTTTTCAAATTTTTACAATTGTTTTTAAATTTATCTAATAGTGTTTGGCTAATTTCTACTCCTTTATATTTGTTTATAGTTTATAACACATGCCTCCAGGATGAACCTAGTGTCTCTGTCATAAACATTTCTATACATTATCTCAACTATCGGATCAGGGTTATGATTTAATTTTATACAATGATAGGCCCAATCAGAAACATTCGGGTGGTTAGCAGCATTCGTAGCGGAAAACAGCTACGTGTTCATTCACTCGTTCCTTCAATTTTCTTTCTGTATTACCAAAATAGACCCCATTACATGTTCTACATTTTAGCTTATATATAACATTAGCAGTATCCATCAATTTATCTATAAAAATTAAAATTATATAATAAAAGCAATTTTATTGAGTATGAGCATTATCAAAAATCATACCAAAGTGCAGTAATGTTAAATTATAATTCAACACACAACTGGTCATGCAAAAAAGCAGTAATAATGAATGGTCTAAAAAGAATAACAAAAAACACTTCGGATGAAAATAAAAGAATTCAAACAAAAACTGAGATTTAACGAATATCTTACTAAATTAGTGAATAGAGTATGTAAGGATTATTTTCAAAAGAAAATAAAAGAAGGTTCAAAAAAAGAAATCAAAAACATCATCAGAGTACCATACAACGTCAAAATTTCTAAACAGGTAAATACAATTTATAAATCTAACAAAATCTCGATTGTGAGAGTGGCTAATAAGAGTTTAAGATCTTTGATAAGTAAAAAAGAAGATGAAATAGATAAATTGATGGATTACCAAACTCATTATTGTAATAATATAGAGGTTTAAAATGTTGAAATGATGTTAATTATATATATTCATCATTATTGTAATAATATAGAGGTTTAAAATGTTGAAATGATGTTAATTGTATATATTCATCATTATTGTAATAATATAGAGGTTTAAAATGTTGAAATGATGTTAATTGTATATATTATTACCAGATTCGTTACTGTATCTTAAGAAAAGTTTTTCCATATATTAAGCCTGATGAAGCAGTTAAAAGACAATAAACTGCGAAATATTGCGAAGAAAATAGAAGATGTGTTTTATATCATTAATAATTTACAAACTTTAACAGGAATAGCACAGTCATCTCTAACTAATTAATTACGTAATGTGCTATAATTATACTAATTAGAAATTTTTGATTCGGAAACTGTGAAAATATTAGATAATAAAATTTCAGCCTTAAAACCATGTCTTTAATAATTAATGGCTCGTTGTTATCTTGATTTTTAAGCTTTAAAGCAACAATCGACAAATGTTATAAAAACGATTTAAAAAAAAAAAAAAAAAAAAAAAAATTGTTTTTATTATAATTGAAATTTTTTTATTATAGTTTTAATGTGCGTTAGAATATTAGAAAGAAACAATAAAGATAAAAACGCACAACAATTAAAGATCCACTGAGCTACTTTCGGAATTTTTTTACCTGGAACAAAGACAGACTGTTTTATTCCCTTTTAATCGTAATTGCCCATTTTATTCTTACTTACATTTTTATTTTTTTTAATTGAAGGGCCAATATTTTGTTGTACTTGTCCTTTGTCTATGTTTCTTTTGATCACACTGATCTACGAGTACTGCGAATCAAACTTATGAGACCTAGGATGGTCGAAACAATCTGTTTGTGATTCCCAATACGAAAATTCCAGAAACTGCTCAGTGGATCTTTATTTGTTGCGCGTTTTTATCTTTATTGTTTCTCATTTTTATTATCAACAACAAAATCTTAGGGAAGGTAATAAATCAAACTTATTCATCTTATGTTGTGACGATTATGCATTAAGACTACATTTGATATACAGTCAACAAAATAATTATTACGTGAATTACCTTTGGAACTCTAATTATCATCAGTTAATTTGTTTAGTCAGTACAGTTAAGTTAGTTATCAATAATTGAAAGCGCTTTACTACTATAATTCGATAATTGCTGGAGGAAAATCGAAATTGTAATTGTTAAGCTAATTGTAATTGCTTTTCACTTGTTAAGTAGAAATAAAAATTAAGGCTAAAAGGTTAAAGGTTTCAACAACAGTCCACGCAGCTGCTGGCGGCGGAATCCTAGAATTATGATCGTCGTGATAATTTAGAGTCGATCATCTGTCTGACGCTCTCCCACCTTTAACTGTGGGAAAGAAACCAGATCCACATTTTAGAGAAGGTTAATTGAACGACTGTGACTTTTCAGAAAAATCTTTGACCTGCGACGAGACCTGAATCAATCTGTTCGGTTCTACAGATCAGTGCCCAACCGCTGGCTCTGGTTTACAAAGTTGCTTTAGGAATTATTTTAAGGAATTATTTGAATTCCTCAAATAATTTTGAGGAATCACGAAAATCAGACAGTTTTGAAACACACACAAGTTCAGTTTTGAAACACAGAAAGGGCTATGCAATATCTCAAAATAGATACGTAAGACTATATAGGTTCTTTTTTGAGGGATTTCCTCACTCCGGGATGAGATATTATCTCGATATTTCGGCTAGGTGCCTGGGGCCTTCTTCGGGAGATGTATAAATATCAATTACATCAAGGTGAGCGCAGAACTAACATCGTCTATTGTTAGGTTCTCGGATAAGTTTCTGATGTTTTTTATTCCGAGCAACTGGTGGCCACACTACTCGGAATAAACAACATCAGAAACTTATCCGAGAAACTAACAATGGAAGTTGTTAGTTCTGCGCTCACCTTGATGTAATTGATATTTATATATCTCCCGAAAAAGGCCCGCGGCACCGGGCGTAAATATCGAGATAATATCTCATCCCGGAGTGAGGAAATCCCTCAAAAAAAAACCTATAAAAATCATATCCAACTCCTCCTTCAGGACCAAACGATATGTAAGACTGCCACAAGGGCTTAACTAATTTAGCCCTATCTTAATATTCTTCAATTCCTCTTTAAAAAGCTTCTTTCTCTACTGACATTTCACTTCATCATTCTTGCCTGATTGTGAAAAGGTGTACATCATCAACTAACTTGATTGTTATCGATATTTTGGGGGGATGCTTTTCCTGACATGTTTTATGGAGACGAAGACTATCGACAGTAAACATCATCCCCTTCTGTTTGGCCTTCTCTTCCTGATGCATAAAATTCTTTTGCTTCGGCCTTAACGAAGTTATTAGCATTCCAAAGGCAAAATAATACTGCTTCTTCCCTCCTTCAATCATTATTTGGATCATCGCTTTAAAAAAAAAAAATAATGAAGTTCTTCGTGACAGCTTTTAATGATTTTATGCTATTTCCTAAATTCAAAAAGATGAAATGGAATTCCAGTTTTTTGCTATAACAATTAGTTTCTCTGAAATAGAAATATACCAATACTAACTATATTTAGTATTAGTATTAGTCAAACTTAAAACTTTTTTGAATAAAAACAGGGAATAATATTTTATTTTTCAGCTTTAAAGATGTTTTTCTGAAAAATCTTGATATATCGTACAAGAAAATTGCGTACAGTAGTCGTAGTTCCGATAGTTGTCATAGTTCAAAATTGTGCAAGACTATATTAATCGTAATACTATTAGTAAAAAGAATAATAATTAGGATTGGATTAAAAATTGAGAAATAATAATTTCGCACTGAATTTTCAGCATTGTAAATATTATTATTATAAGTGACTATTTTTTGCATGTGCTTATTAAATCATTAATTTAAATAGTGAAAGAAACTTCCACAAACACACATTATAATTATATTGAAAATATTTTATAACAAGCAGCTGAAAAATATATACATAACAGGAAGCATTAAAAATGCTAAATATTAATAGGGCGATTTCAAATTGACTTCTGTAATTTCCTTTTTCTAGTCATTTTTCTTCATGGATATTAAAAGATAACAAAGCAGTGTTCATAGCTTCAGGTAGATAGTCGAATAATTTGTATATATACAGGGTGTATCAAAACTCCTTACAGAAATTTTAACGGGAATAGGGAAGACCAAGACAAACCTTTTACGTCTACGAATGTATGTCCCCTGATGGCAATCTATGTAATCCATTTACTAACATCAGCGCTGCGGAAGTTACAAAATTCGTGCTTGTGATGATTTCCAAATAGTGCGCATATATTTCAGTTGTCGCCACTCTACAATCGTGACCGAACTTGTATGTTCTGGCGTGTACGTTTTTTGGGAAAGGGGACACGGGATAAAACAATGTGTTGACAATAAGGCTTTTTATTTTTAATAGATCAGTATAGGCCAATATAAACAGTTCATTACAAATCAAACAAAGAATAAATGCAACGTAAAATTAGAACTTATTTTAGAAATAATAGAATATTATTTTGCGATCATTTCGGACAGAAATGAGACGACATCCTTATCGATTCTCTTCCCTTTTTTTATTGTTTTCTTTTTTTACTTTTATTTAGAAATCTCTTAAAGCCGATCTTCTCTTTCCTTCCATATGTTTATTCCGATAATTAAACGCTTTTCGATCATCACTCAGAAATTAAAAAATGAAAATACTAATCGAGCGAGAAAATTTAGTAATTTAGTAATAGTAAGTGTTTCATTATTGACTGTAAAAAAAGGACAATTCCCGCCACTCTCACGCGACAGCGTTATTGGTCTGCCGCTAATATTTAAAGCCTACTTCTTCTGCGGCAACGGCAGCGAACGGAATTCCTTCTCGTCTGACGACACAAACTGCCGCTGACGTTAGCTGATGTCCGTTCTTCATGACTTATGCGATCCCTGCTTGAGAGGGCACTAATTACTAGCGCTGCAATCGACAAGAGAGGCAACGTAGAAACGGAGAACAGGCTTGTTTGCCATGAAATTACTAAATCTGACGTATTATCGCTAGAGAGCATTTCACAATTCTGAAATGACTGACATACATCTAGCTACGAGGCTTTCAATGGAAATGGAAGAGCTGCTAAATGGTTATACCTACAAAGCTTCCCAAACCATAAGTTCTAGAGGACATAATTCATAGTTGGGCCTAGTGTCCAGCTGGCCCTCTTTAGAATGGGTACCAGCTTTGTTTCCCAGAGGTTAAAGGCAGGCAGCTTTCAGCTTACCAGCGTAACAGTATTCCCGTTGGCTAGAAAACGCCGACAGCTTTATCTTTCCGACCCAAGGGCTAGGTAGGACTATAAGGGGAAAAGTTTAACTTTCTACATTGTACATTTATGTACGTAGGTATATCAAGAAATTTCAATCGAAAAATGAAAGTGAATCACACAACTTAATAAATAAATAACGTCCTTTTTACTTTATAATCAATGTGTCCAAAAATTACAAGGTGTCCAATTGCAAGGTGTCCAAAATTACAGTTCGCATTTCGAAAAGCTTAACTGGAGAACCAATCAGCGAAGCGACTTTAAATTTCACATGAGGAAGTCCGTGAAAAGTTGTTTGGCGCACAAAAAAAATACTTCCGAAGGTGGCTGATAGGGCGATATATGGCGCTGCAAAACTGTAATTGATACACCTGATTCGTTTTGTGTGACAGAAGGACATGGTAGATATGGTTTCCACAGTCTCTGAAATCGCAATTTCGCATGCTCAACCCACGCTCAGCAGCAGATAGAGGGTCACTTGTAATGCTATGAATATGGTGTATAATGCTCGTCTTCAGGTCCCCAATGTTATCTAGGTGTTCAAATAGACATGGTGAACAAAGACGTCCTAAAAGCCAAAAGTCGCAAGGGTTGAAATCCAACGAAAGTGTTGGTCACGTTGTAGGAAAATAGCGGCTGTTGATTCTGTCATCGGTAGAAGTAACCCAAAGCAACTGCTTGACTAGATTGGCGATGTGAGATGGGGCACCATCCTGCATGAAAATCTCAACAATGCTGTTAAGGCAGAGCTATTATTTTGATAAAGGAGCCTCTCAAGAAGTGCGCGTTACTTTGGTAACCAAGTCATTATGTAATGAAGTGACGCATTTCTCACCTGTCTGATTTTATAGCAGTTTTTAATTATGTCTCATGGAATGTTAATTTGTTAGTTGCATTATCTACTGCAGTATTGTAGCGCCATATATCATCCTGGCGGCCAGCTTCGGAAGTATTTTTTTTTTTTTTTTTAACAAAATTTCATCGACACGGGCGTCCTTACTTGAGATATAAAGTGATTCCACTGATTGTTCTTCAGTTACAGTCTTTCGAAATGTGAACTTTAATTATGAACGCCTTGTAAATATCGTGTGTGAAGCATAGTCTATTAAAAATTTAAAAGTTTAGAAAAAAATAGAGAAAGTAATAAGTTTTATACGATTACTTCACCTGCTCAACTACAAAAACCATAAACAGGATTGAATCTATTTGTAGTAGTTCAAATGACAAAATGAAGTTAATAACTTAAACCAATAAATTCAAATTAGTTTTATAAATCTTTAAAGTATTCAATTGTACGTCTTATCAAAGCCATGTTTAATATTCAGATTTTTCAATTTAACAACCACTTGTATAAGCAATCCATTGGGTTATTATGGGGCTGGCGGCATCTGTCGCTCTAGCCGAAATTTGTGTTTATTATGTCGAAGATTCGGCATTTATGTTGTTTGATTATGGCCATGTGCACATACCGCTCTACTGCAGATATGTCGACGACCTCTTTTTCTATTCTTGTAAGCCGATTCACTATTAAAGATATTTTTGAGGGAATCCCCCCTGATATTAAATTTAAAATTGAGGAAGAAAATCACGGTCATATAGTGTTCTTGGATTTGGCCATTCATAGGAATTCCTCAGGATTTGATACTTCTGTTTATCGAAAACCAAGCAACACGGGCATAACTCTTAATTAAGAATCAGCTTGTCCAACATCTTTCAAGAAAAATGTCGTCGGCATGTCTGTTTGTTGAGCTTTTAATGTTTCTAGCTCTTTTGAAATTTTCAATGACGAGCTTCATGTAATCCGTAACATATTGTTAAGTATTAATTTTCCTTTTCATTTTATTAACTTTTATTTTGCATATTTTCTTGGACGCATATACAATCCAAGACATGATAGTAACACAAACTAATTTCGTGTCTATCCCGTTCCATCCGAAGTCTTTTTTCGGCTATCAAGAAGATTTTACGAGATTACAATGTCATGATCACCTCGCCTACGCAATTTTCAATCGGTAATTTTATCAACAGATCTGAGTCTAAAATTTATGATAACCCTAAAGGGGTTTTTATGCCTTGTCATGCATCAACGTCCCTTGCCGGTACATCGGCGAGACCAAACAGCCAGTCAGGAAACGTATCTCCCAACATGCAACAGCTATCCGAAATGGTGATCCCAATTATTTCACCTTTTGTGCACGTTAGACATTTATTAGATTTTAATAACCCTACTATTACATGCCATGATTTCCGCCGTAAGTGTAAAGAATCTTTTCCCATATTAACTGATAGGTGTTGTTATAATGATGTTCTTTCAGTTCAAAATATTGCTCAATATGGGTTCACTAAAATTTCTTGAATTCCTTGCATTTTTTAATTTTTAGTATATATGTTATTTTTGATGTTCTGAGTTTTTGCTTTGGTTTTCAACATGTTTCTTTTATTATTTGATTATATTCTACAGACATTTCATTACACTGAAGCTCGGTTATACCGCGATCTTTCGGATCCAAGATTTCGAAGATCGTGATGTAACCGGATATAACCGAACTTTTATTACTTCGCGACGTCAAATGTCGTATATCGCATCCTTTTATCGCCCACACGATTCGAAATCGATTTAAAATGGTCCTTTCGCGATTACCTACATCATTCAGAGCTGTGTGAGAGAATTTTATATTTATAAATACATAAACCATTACCTTTTTAACACTTTAATGGATTATAATAGCTAAAATCGATTTGGCACCGCCATCTTAGCATCTTTTACAAACGACGAGTCACGTGGATCGAAACTAGATATTCATACGCCTATTAGATTACCTGGGCCTCTTTACTGGTTGTCCTTGGCAGAAAAATAGATCTCGATATTCAATTTTGATTAACGAAAAAGTCCGCGATTCTGCTATTTTTTTAAAAATATATTGTATTTGACGCATTTTCATGACATGAGGGTGGGTATGGAGTCTCAATTACTGTAAATAATAAGGAAACAAGCATATTAATTTACACCTTTGATTTGATTTTAGGCGAAAAAAAAGATAAATTTTGCAATTTTACAATTATACAACTTTTCCAAAACAGAAGGGGTCCAATATTTTTATAATAGAAAGTTTTTTAATTGTCTTTATTTTCTTGTTATTATTACTTTTAATAATTGAATTTTACCTTATTGATATATTTTTGTAAAAACAATTAAATTTATAAGTTCACGTGTTTTTGAAAGTTATTTAAGCTTCCAACTATTTTGTTTTGTTATACTTATTCCAATTTTATAATGCTTGAAAAAGAGAAGGCAGACTACCTCTGAAAATTTTGTCATTTAAAATAAATCTATTTAAATACTATGATGAGTTTTATGAAGTTTGGAAGTAATTTTGTAATTATTTTTTAAATTCATTATTTGAATATTTTAAGTATTAAAAAATTAAACAGAGATAAAATCTGTACATCTATTCTATTTATTGTGATCGCCGACAGCTGCTTAGCAATGAAACAAAAATTAAATGATCCTAAGGAGTAGATCTTAGCAACAAAAGAAGGAACTAATCAGATCGTTAGCATAGTAACATCTCTGAACTTAGAGGTAAATTTACATTCTATCACATCTTCTGCAGTTACTGGACTTAATAATTAAGTGAACTTAGTATCACTCAATACTAAGTCCAGTAACTTCCCAAAAAGGAAAAAAAATCACCTTGAGAAAGAATGTTATTTAAAATCATCATATAATTAAATTATTCTCGAGATATTAAATGGTTTGTCATTTTTATGACGGACAATAGACCGTACTATGCAAAAATTGTATTTTTATTTAGAGATACACAATACAAAAGAAAGAGATATTGACATTACCTGAATTTTCCTTTACTTGCACCTTTTGAAAATCCTTTTTGATTTATTTTACAGTTAAGAAGTTCTGTTATAGAAATTATCCGATATCTCTAACATTTACAAAATATGTAGGTATTTAAAATATTAGGGTCAACACACAAATTATGATCGTCGAAAAAAAACATTTAACACATTAAAAAGTTTATAAACGACGCGATTTCAGCTGGGCAAGCTCCCTAGCTAAAACCTGATCTTTGTTAAATTTTTTAATTTCAAATGTGTTTTTTTTTGGACTATCAAAATTTTTGTTTTGGCCTTAATATTTTAAATACCTATCCTATTTCTTTTAAAAAACATTTAAAAAAAAATAGATTGATAACTTAATGCATTTAAAGACAGACGCCAAAAGAACGGACTAGAATTTTCTAAAAATAACTATTCCGGGATCGAGAGTTTGTGTAGTTGTTACAATTATAAAAGTTCTTCTATTTATATTTTCCTTTGAGGCATTTCCGTTGATTAACAATTAACAAGCTAACAATGTAATTAGTCTCTAATTTAAAGGTTATCTATAGAACTAAACTGCAGCCTGGAACGATTAATTTTAAGCTTTACATGTGTATAGGGGAATATGAGCATAGGTAAGGTTTTTCATAAAAAAGGCGGTGTTGTCCTTCGTTATTGTCTGCAATGCTTCGCCCATTTTTCATTCCTCGATGTGTCCCGAAACTTAGCAAGAAACTATGTTAAGTAATATAAAAATATATAGGATGGCCGGGAAGTTCCTGTACCCCTTACTACAATAATAAGATAATAGGGGGTACGGAGCTTGTAGTATGGGTTATGTGCATTTAACAAAATAGCTTCAATTGCTACTTCAGGCCCAAGATACTATAAGCATCATCTTAAACTGGAAATATCATAGCGTACTCATATTTTTATGTTTCTTTTATCAAGTTATCTTTGATTATATACATTGATTAACTTTTTTTTAATGCTCAATTATTTTAATATTCTTTAAATTAAAAAATATGCTCGTTTACACCGTGATTACTTGATAATCCAGTATAGGCGTGAGGAAGAAATGATGTAACTAATTTTGAAATTACTGAACTTTTATTTGTTAAGCAGAGGAAAAGAACACCGAAAGAAATAAAGATAAATGAAAAAAATAATTTTCAGCTTATTTACAAGTGGAAATTTTATTTGTGGAAATTTGTGGAAAGGAGAATGGGCAGATCTGCCCCACCAATGTGTAGCGATAAGATATATACGTAAGGAAAGATCTCCATAAATAGAATATTTTTTATTATTACAACTTGTCTTAATTATTAGTCCATTCGGAGTTATATACATCTAGATATGACTTATCTCGTTGACATCTTACTTCCCGGATGTATTAATTAATTAGCATTTAATAATTAGTTTCAGTAACAGTAAATATTATTTTCACTTATTACACGTGAGTAATTTATTATTTACTTGAAATAAATGATAATATTCATTGTTAATTTCGTATAAAATTAAATGTTTGATTGATTGATTGTGGTGAATGTGGGTGGCAGGAAAGCCAAGCACCTTCCCCCTGTTCTTAACTGCTTCTGATCGAAGAAAACACCATTGTTTTATATCTAGATCGATATTTAAATTTATAGCTACTTCTAAAAATGTTTTGAATATTGTTATTATTCATTAAACGCAGTGTAACGTGATGTCTAATCTTCCAGAAACATAAAATTTATATTAATTTTATCGAACCCTAAATTAAAATAAAGCATTTTAGAATTACTGCTGTAGATAAATGATATAAAGTTAGTGCTGTAATAATACAGTAGAACTCAAAGAGTTAAAGCACAAAACAAGAAGTTCGTTAAGAATTTGAAATCTACTATCGACTACTACAATTTAAAAAGAGAGCTCTTGTTCCTGGTGACTTGCTAGTAAGCATCAACTAGAGTGAAACATCTGTTCCATTTAAAGCGTAAGGTTTAACTTAGTGTTATCGTAAAATTTTCAATTTTTAATAAAAAGTATAATTGTAAAATGATTCCCTCCAACTTGGTTTACTGATGTCGTTATAGTAAAACTTGTCTTGTTGCTGCCTCTGCCTGCTCATTAGAACTTCGGTTTCGAAAATTGTCGAAGCAATGTAAACAACCGAAGCCACGATCTCATTAACGACAAATTACGGAGAAGTTTCAAACCTCTTTCTGATTAATCCATTGCTATAATGACCTTGATACTCCATCATGTGGCAAACCAGATGCATTTGCCAAGGAGATTCCTTCTTAATGGTCCAATCTGAGATGGAAAAAAAAATTAAAATGTCTTGAAAATTGGTCTAGGCTTTAATTAAATATCAAAACTTAATTGCTCAGTTCAACGGAAAATATCTTTGAATTAGAGTTTTAATGAGAGACAAAAGTGATATTTCTGTGTTTCATTGTCAACTTTGTTTTTGTTATCAGGCTTATCTCTTATTTTTTCCTGTCTATAACAATTTTTTGAATAAAAGATAAAAACTTCAATTTTACTGACAAGGTGATAGATACGTAAGGAAAATGTACCATCATAAACTTAAAAGGCAATCGAAAACAAAATTAAAGCTGACAGATCAGCTCAAGAGAAAATTTAGAAATTTTTGTTATTCAAAAATGCCTAAATATAAAATGATTCATCCTCCCTTACATTCTACATAATAAAATCATTTCTAATTGACTCTATATATTTTTTTATTTATTTATTTATTTATTTATTTATTTATTTATTTATTTATTTATTTATTTATATATTAGTATGCATGGAAAGACCATTTTACATTCCCCTTCAAGTAATGGATAAGTCCCCTTGAATTGCCTCAGTCTCAATGTCCTAGCTTCGCTACTATACAAGTTTGTAAGAACAGTATATAAACGAAAGCTGTAATTTTTAATTTATGTTTGCATTTACATTTGTTATAGTTGTAAATAATATTTATAAATTACAATCATATTGTTACTTGTCTTTAGAATTACATCAAATTTTCATGTAGGTACTTAATGGCCTAATTTGTCTAGGGCCAGAATATATATTTCCTCGAAAACTAAAAACAAAATTACACTTAAATAGTAATTTATTATATTGAATAGACAAACCATAGAGATAAGTATTAGACAAAGCTGATGAGAAGTTGAAATTGGCATCTAACAACATACTGTAGTACAACATCTCCAAACCATACCACCAATAAACAAACGGACATCTGGGCTCCCCTCACCACCCATCTAATTAATCGGAAATGAGGCGTCCCATGCCAAAACTCGACTTCTGCAAACTAACAAATTTTCCAGGAAACACAAAAAAACAATTTTTTTTAATTAAAGACTAGAGATTTTTTGATGAAAAAAATTCTAAAATTAACAATCCAAGCATTAAATCATCGAAAAAATGGAGAAGGCGATTTTTGGCACGACTGTTGGGATAAGGCAAGTTTTGCTCCAACTCAGATTGGATAAGACCACTTTTGCTTCAACCGGAAATGATTTTGAATATCTGTTTATAGTGAACAAGGTGGACCCAATTAATTAACACCTTTGCAAATTACGTTTAAACACTTATTTATTAATACATTAAAGGTCAAGGAATTTTTAAAAACTACATGAAGAAGTGTTTCATTAGTCCTTGATATTTTGATATTTTAAATGATATTTTAAACGATAAAAATGATATTTTAAACAATTACGTCTACACCTTCTTCTTCCTGACAACAGTAATTTTCTTCATTTTCGTCCTCATTGGCACCAACAACAGCTTCATCATACGTACTGAGAACATTCTTCAGATAGTTCGTTGATGGATTATCAAACCACTGATCACAGAAGTGACTGATAAGTAGTTTTTTGAAGTGACTGATCTTGGCTGGCTTAACCACAACACCACGCGGAACTTCATTAACAACAACGTTCTTTCATATTTTACTTTTCTTTATAACTGACTTCTGTTTATTCATGTCAGACTGGTACGATACTTCACCTCTGATCAGAACATTTTTCATTGATTTTGTTCGTGAAAGTATGAATCGTTTAAACAAGGAAAACCGGAAATGCCACTGTCCTGGTTTTTTCATAACTGCTGTGGCACAATTTTTCCAGTCTGACACTTGACAATCTTCACCTAGTTTTGTTACTGTTCCGTGTTTGTTGAAGACCTCAGTATATGTATCAGGTTCATAGATAACTGGTATTTTTCTGAGGGATTTTTCAATTAAACCAAAAATCCTGTCTGATGGCAGGAAGGAATGGCCTCTACTGAAAAAACAAGTTCTATTTTCTTCACACTCACATTATTTAGTAAATAATGAGCACACATAAATATCATTATAGAATTGCGATTCTGGCCACCGCAACCGTCGGCACAGAGCCTGATTACAGAGGTATCAGACAGGTCAGTTTTCCCTAAACAATCATGGACTTCAGAAGCTATTTCATTGGATGACTTGCTATACTCATTTTCATTCCAAGTGTAAATGTGTACATTGTCTTTAGTCAACTTTTCTTTGAATGTACTTTTAACTATGGTAAAACTGTACGTGTAGAGTTGCCTACAATAGTAGGCATACTGATCCGGTACTTTAGGAACTACTAAGTTCTTCTGACAGTCAAACAAAATATTTGCATTCCTTCTGCATTGTCTTGAAGCTTAGAGAAGAACGCATTTGCACGTACATTTATGTACACGTAAACCAATCATTGACATTGATTTAGAACCAGGATCTTTTGCAGCTTTTAACTGTTCTTTTTATGATATACAAGTTGAACAGGCATCTGTCACAGGCGTACCGAATCCAATATTATATTCTAAACAAAACAGTGACCGGAAAAATATTTTCTTCACTTTTAACTCATTTGACGCCCGATTGTTGTACATCCTTCAAAGCTTACTTATACTTAAACCTCCAGCCAAGTATTGCCGAGCCTGTGACTTTCCTCTGCAATAGTGTGTTTCTGTGCAGTTTATTAAACTTTCAATAAAATATCTGACTGACGCTTTTTTTTGCAATGTACATCTGTGATATTTTATCACCACCGCGTTTTTCCCTAGACATTTCCCCTGGATTTAAATGATTGTGAGCAATCCTCTGCACTCTTTCTTTTGAAATATGTAATGTTCCAATAAATGTTTTTTTTGGCACACTTGAATTTAAATGCAGAAGAATTCTTCACTTTTACATAGTAACAGAAATACCTTTCTTAGAGCTATACTCCTTTCTATACCTTCTTCTAGCTGGTTGACGTCTTGTGTGGCCTTGTTAGTTACCTTTTAAAGTTATCATGAAACTCCTTGACATCTCCCATCCTTAGATTGTTACATCTAAATGTCTTGTTTTCTTTGTGGCTACAAGAGTGCATGTTCGGCAATTCCTTTGATGTGTGTCTAAAACCAAAAAAAATATATATAGTACGGCTGTTGTAGTGTAGTAAAAGTTCAATTACCGTTACACCATAATGATGAATTATGTATTAAATCTTTGTGTTAAAGTATAAAAATTCATGCAAAAGTAACCGTTGAATTTTACGCTTTTTGCAATACTGTCTTGTTCGTAATTTGTAGCCTATGTAGCAAAATGATAAACCTAATGAGTTAATTCGTTAATGTAAACATATGATTAAGTAAATAGCTGATCAGATAAATCCCATTTAAATTAATAACCTTATGAACAAAGTTGTAACAACGGTAAAGTTTGGTTAGGAACTTAAGCCTAGTACTGAAGTAAACAACAGTGTCTTACCTTTGGCGTTTTGCAATGGTTCTCTTCCAGTCTGCGGGGTTATACAGTATTCATTCTAAAACTATTATCAAATAAAGAAACAGTATTCCTTTAAAGAGTGGCGTAGCAAGGGGGAGGGTGGTTCGCCCCGGGCCGCCGCTAGTGAGGGCCCCATCAGCCAGCCTTGGGGCCCAACCACCAAGTATCCCGAACAGCCCCTTTACAAGGTTTCTTTTTGGTTGTTGAAATAGAGATTCCGTTTTTTTTTGGTTGTGGATAATGGAACTCCCGCCCCGGGCCCCCGAAGGCGTTGCTACGCCACTGTCTTTATAACTAAAACATAAACAGTAAAGAACACACTTTGACAGGGTTAAGAAACACACACAATGGCTGCCGAGTACTCACGTGACCTCCCAGCTGAGCTGTGATTGGCCAGTTAGAATGACAGGTGCGTTGGAAAAGGCAAGTTTTGCTATGACACTGGGCTTTCTGTGCTCATTTTAACAGGAAAAGACCAGTTTTAGCACGATATGTTTATCATAAACATACATGGATTAACCCAAGAAATCCAGTGCTATAGCTATCTCAATTTCGGAAAAAAGTGGATAAGGCGAGTTTTGGCATGGGACGCCTCAAATGATGAAAATAGAAAATGTTGCGACATTAGCGAATTTGATCTTGGACGCATTGTCAAAGCAAATAGATCGATCATTCTACCACCCAAGTCGTAACTATCCTAAGGTTTTCGAAGTGAACCGTATCAATCGCTTACTGAGACCACGTCATCGATGGATGAACCAGCTTCCAGTGAGCAATTGGTGACCACCCAAACGACAATAACGCCTGGGTCGACGTAGACTATCTAGGCTAGTGCAGACTGAGGACAAGAGCAACAGCGACACAGATCACTTCGAGCTTCAGTTCGGAGCAGGATGCAATGTAAGTCAGCAAACGGTAAGAGCACCCTGCATACTATAGGCTATAACCGTGTGTCCTGTTGCACGTTGCATGGTTCCGGAAACATCAAAAATGTGGATCTCTGCAGATTGGCGCCTAGATTGGAGAGTGCGGATATGGCGCGGATACAGCATGAGACCATGATCCTATCAAGTCGGCTACGTCAAAGAGCTGATGGCTCTGTGATGGTTTCACATTAGGCCCCTTTGTTTGTCTAGAGAAACCCTGCAAGCTACCAGAATGTGTTTATCACCTACACCCTTTCATGGCCTTTGAGCATTCTTCAGCCGATGGTGTGTTTCATCAAAACAATATACCGCCCCAAGGGATCGCCACTACTCGGACGTTCTCGAGGAACACTCATCTGAGTTTTCGGCCATATCGCATTTAAACCCTATCGAACATCTTTGGGATGCCATTGAGCGAGACATCAGATCCATGAATCTGGCCCCATCGTGGATAATGTTAGAACAGGCATGGCTGCTACTATCTCTGGCAGGAACTTGCGGAGTTGATGCCTCGGCATGTACATGCATACTTTAACTTTTTATGCATACGGACGATCTAACTTTATTTATTTGGACTTTAAAAATTCCTATAGAAATAATCTAAATCTTAAATAATGGATCTTACTCCTTCTAGCCATAGCATTATTTGAGCATGGTTTGATAAATTTAGCACTAATCGGATTTCGTCAATCAACAGAAACAGAAACAAAAAACATAAACCTAACAGACTTCTTTTCGAAATTTTCTCAAGAAATTCGTGCATAAAATATGCAGAGATAGGAGAGAGTGTTGTACCATCGCCTACTCCAT
>JAFIDM010006943.1:74709284-74753233 GCA_023159025.1 Thereuonema tuberculata
TATTGTTTGTTCTAAATATGGACAGTACACGTAAAATCACTACATTTCATTTAAACTTGAAATTTAATTAAATTTTTAGAATTAAAAAAATGTCAAGATAACAATGGAGTACTAAATAGATTAATATATTTGACATCCTCGGAATTTCTCCCTGAAACTCTTCATCGAAATGTTTTCTTACATGAAAAGTCGTCCGTCTCTTGCCCGTAGTAACTAACGTCAAGGAAAAAAAATGAAACACGCACACACACAAGCTGATGTTTTGAGCTTTTCTTTTCATGGAAAGTAGGTTGCAAAAAAATTACAGATGAACGACGGCCTGACAATTAAAAAAAAAGAGAGATGGCTTCTTTCTACAGAATTTAATTCCGGAACGTTTCAATTGTACATTTATGTTTACTGAATTTTATATAATTTTAAATCAAATAGATGTTTTCAACAAACTCCGATTAGTTTTGTAATTTTCTTCGATATTTATCGACTTAGAACCATTAAAATAGATTCCTTTAATTTTCTAATGAGAATTTTAGTTTAGAAATGATCCTTTCAGTGATTTGAAATTACAATTGACTTCTTATGAAAAATTGAGGAAATGTGTTAATGATACCATACAAAAGAACGCTTCAGCCGTTGTCGAATCCATAGATGGTGAAAGTGGAATTTCAACTGATGATTAATAGTGTTTTCGTTGCCGCATCGACGTTTTTTTTTTGCGAAGTCGGGCTTAAAGAAAACAAAAACATGGTTAATGACTCATACCTTTGTCTTATACGAAAGAAATTGATGCAGAAAAATTTGTATTATCACTTATATTCATTTTTTTTTGTTGTAACGACTTGAGGGGGAAAAAAATCAGAATTTTAAATGAAATGTTTTGTGGAAAAGTTTTTCAACATTTTATAGAAACTTTGCATTGAAGACATTAATTCCTAAATTGATAAACATTGCATCGTCTGTGCTTATTTGACGACTATTTTTGTGTTTGGATAAATCTACGAGGTCATTAAGATCGTGATCTGAATTTGCTGTTAATCTAACAAAACCCTAACTCTGAAACAAAATAATTTTAGAGGTTTCAGTTCTATGGAAAGTTTGTAAATATTATAAAAATCCAAATGAATATAATTTCTAAGGATTTCTTTTTTATTTAATATTTTTATTTTGTTTTAAGAGTAACGATTGCAGTAGAGACAAAATGACACATCGAAAACAACCAGCGAAAATTTCGTAGCTCAGAAAGACAAAGTGGGACGTAGAACTTAATAGCATTTGATTAATTTGATTCCCTTTATTCAATTCACACCACTTCGCTTAAGTGAAGAACAATCTCGAAGAGGAAATGAATGAAATTCTTATTACAATATTAGGAACATCGATTAACATCTTCAAGTCGTTGAAAAATTGATTCACGATTTGTTCAATAAAACTCTTGATTATGCTTATGCCACAGTCTGATAGCATTAGCGTATTAGCAAAAGAAAAACTCAACAGTTGAGTAAAAAGACACACCATACGAAAAGCATGAATAAAAACACCAGTTCAAAGTATTTTCTGAGCTCAAAGTATATTGAACCTTTTTTCTTAAATCTCATTCTTTTCGTTTCTTATATACCTATATATGTATGTATTTTTATCATTTACGTATATATCTTTTTTAGTATTTGTAAGTATGATGACACAGTTGTCTTTTAGTCTAAATTTTGAAGGCGCTTATGGGTTCTTCGTTCCTGAACCATTTGCAGCAACATTATTTCAGCTTCTCTAGATGCGCTATTGAAACACACTAGGAAAATTTATAGGAAATTAAATCAGAAGTTTCATATTTAGTGAAAATCTTAAATTCACCTAAATAATAGCAGGTGGCCGTGCGGTTTAGCCGGCGGGCTGCCGTTGTGGCCGATGCGCCAGTACCCGGGTTCGAATCCCGGTGGTGGCATGGCTGTTTCTTTCTTCTTCTGTGTTTCGTCCGTTTCCCACCTGGGACTTACTATCTCAGGATTATCCTGGACGGGGTATAATTCTCGTCCCCCCTTTCTTGAATTTCACTAGCCTCGCCCTGACGTTGTCAGGTTGAGCTAGTTACGTGGTCCCTAGTTGGCCAAATTCGATAAAAGGAAGGAATAGCAGGATTGAAACAGAATGTAAATGCTGAAAAGGCGAAAATTAGTAGATTTGTAACACTTTTAACAGGCAAAATACGAAAGGGAAAAATACTAAAGGAAGACTTGCTATAAAATGAAATGTTCAAAGAGAACTATCTCGATTGCAAAAGTGAAGATAAAGTTTGGTGTTACTTTATTCATTTAGGGTCCTCCAGAAAACAAATAGATTTGAAATACAAATAGTCCCGAAATACATAAAGTTCAATATATTAATATGACATAAGCCTTTCTACATGAAGTGCTGCAATAGCGTCTCAATTTTTGTAATAAACTAGTAAGGTTTACGAGTGAGCTACATAATGCGAGTGGGAGGTTTTTGCATTTTTGGCTTCTTGCATTTGGGACTAATTCCACATTCAGCGAATAGAAAAAGCTTTGAAAGATCCATCCATTGAAATATCAGTCTGATAATGTATCTAATGTGCTTAGTATGATGTTCATACATATTAATAGCATTATTACAAAATAACATACATTATTCATTTTTAAAGTATATTATTCATCATTAGAGAATAAGGATTCTTCAAAACGTAATCACACTTCAACGTTTGCAATGAAACCAGTCAGCATTCAATAAAACTACAGTATGGTTTAAGAACTTTAAAGAAACGGTTTCTCTTTAAAAGCAATAGAGATCTCAATGTTATTCTATATTCTTCTTTCCGCTGAACGACTTTAAATCATTTCTCTAACATCCACCTCATAAATAACGTTTCTATCTGTTCAGAACTGCGACAAGTTAAAAAGTAAACAGGCTTACTAGATTACTTTTGTCTTATACAAAAAAAGGCAGGACATACATTTCTTAACAAAACAATATATAATTATTAATAATTTCTGATCTTATAGTCTAAAACCCTTCCGGAGATAAAGTGCAAGAAAATGCTCGAAATATTTTATAGTCTATATTAAAACGAATATTTTGACTAATAAAATTCAGTGTGGCTAAAATTTTTACACATTTTTCTGATTTTTGTCTTTAAATACTGGTTTTGGTTTAGACTTCAATATTTCAAGGAATTAGTCGCACTTTGTCTGAGAAAGAAGTTTAGACCTGAAAACAAATTAATAATTATAATTTACATTCATAATAAATGTGTGTAGAAGCTTCTTATAAAAATACACATGTTATCCCATCAACAAAAATTGATATATTAATCTTTTAATATATGAATAGAATAGTTATATTAATAATTATAAAATATTATTAGCAATATATGGTACACTCAAAGTCACTTACTGATTGAATAATATAACTTTCAGAGAGAAATTTTAAAAAATTTAAAAAAATAAAAAAATAATTCACGCTTTTTCCGAAACATATTTTTTCTGAAGGTTACTGCTTACATATTATTAAAGATAATCTTTAAATTGATAAATAAACTGAAATAAACTGTCTTTGCTGTTTTAAGAGAAAATTGTTTTTGTATATCAAAGTAAGACTTTTTGAAGAATACTATAAACTTGTGTTATATCAGACAAAGTTCAGAATGAAAGAAATGTGCTTCATTTTCGTTTCAATGTTTTTTCTTAAGTTTTTTGCAATAATACAAGAATATCCTAAGGTTACTCTGCAGCTGTTCTACAGTTAATGTTAAAAATTCAAAGATTTGAGGTTCTTAAAGCAAGGAATTTTGATATATTCGATATTATGTTAACTGTAAGGTAATTGATTTTAAATGTTTTACATAAATAGAGCAACATTGAAATCATAACTAGAACTCATATTGTAATATTTCGTATCTTTCAAAATAAGAAATTGATTAAATCCAAAATTTGAATTTTAAAGATAAATCAAAAATTTAAATTCCTTTTCTACTCAAATCTCACCTTTTTACAAAGAATTATGAAACGAAAACTAGTTTGAATTACTTTCATTACAGATAATACTATAATTTTAAGCAGTTTTACCTTTGTGACTTTCTGCAAATTAAGACAAGAAATTTATCCTGTAGGCCTTTTAAATGAGCTAATTCCTTCATATTATTATTAATCTAATGAAATATTGACTTTATAATTGCCTGCAAATTAGAAAATTTGATAGCTGTGATCATTAGATAAAAACCTAACATGAAAATATACTATAACAGAGTAAAATTGTCAACTCGGTGTATTGTGTTATTGTAAGTAAGAAATATTCTATTGCCATGTGAACACAAAAGTCTTCATTTAAAATACCTGGTAAGGCTTGTTTTTTATTTCCTCTCTACTTCCTGGAAGCTCTCGAAATAACCACTGGAGTTAAGTGGTCTATCCGCCTATTTGCTAAAAATATCATATTAGGAAATATAGTATTACAACATCTTTCCTATTTCAATATAGCGATCTCTAGAAGAGCCGAGGCTCTCTCTCTAAGTTATCAACCCTTAGGTTGGTTGGCAGGAGTTCGCCATGCCTCTCTGTCTTCTGTTATTCTCTTGAGAGCGGTGTAGGTGGGGCAGCCACTGTCTTTCAGTATGTGGTTGATGAATTCCAGTCTGGGTCTGTCTCTTGTGTTCTTTCCCTCTACCTTCCCTTCTATTATAGTTTTAATGAGACCATCATGTCTCAAAAGATGGCCTACCCATGTTACTCTTCTTTTTTGTATGAGCCGCCAAAGACACGGAGATCCCTCTTCTATTCTGTTCATCACTTCTTCATTCGTCACCTTGTCAACACTAACACTTGCCGAGGCTACTAACACTATAAAAAAAAACAAAAAAACAAATAAACAATAGACTTGTTAATTTTAACTACGTTAAATGGAGTTTTAAAAAAAACGGTTTTCGTTTCCAAAAATTATATTATTCTTAAAATATTTGCCAGAAAAATGTTGTTCTTAAAATTTATCATTAACTTTTCTATACTTCTAAAAGCTTTAGTTTGTTAGTTCCTCTGTAGTTCATATCTCTTCTGTTATTTTTGAATTCTTAAGAAGTGAAACATTAGTTTTTTTATAGTAGTAATCTTATCGTTTCTGTGGTTCACTTCTGTGAGAAATTAAAAGTTGTTTTGTAGATTTGAAGGTTTTTAATAACTGTGTTTTTTCTATATTTTTGTTGTAAAAAAAGACTGCAAAAGAATAATGTAGATGTCGAGTTTCCGGAAGGAGATACGAGAAACAGATCTGTTTGTAAGATCTTATTTCTTAACATAAAATCGAGATTTTATGTCATTAAAAGCCCCAAAGATGCTTAGCTTTCAGAAAAAAAAAATTCTGGCAAGCAATATTCTCTAATCAATTGGGTTTTAATTTCTTTATGTTCCAAAAAGGAAAAAGATATTACCAACAGAGAAAACTAACAGAGAAGCTTTACCGTATCAACAAATGTGCTTAAACGAAAATGTTAAAAAAATTAAACATTTAATCAATATTTTTTAAATTTTTAAGTATTGATTTAATTAGGTTATTAATTAAGTGAAAAAAAATAGAATAGACTAAAGGCAATTCAAATGCAGACTATCTACAATTAGTCTGCATTTCAGTCATTAAATACAGACTAAATATCCGTTAATTTCGATTTTGAAACAATTGTTTATTCTTTTGATACATTAATGACTTTTTTGGTACTATTGTTACTAAATTTTTAAACTCTACTTTAAATTAATAACAAGAGAAAAATGGTTTAGAATATAGAGTGACATAAATACAGAATTCATATTAAAAATCATTTTCCATGAGAAACTTCACTTTTAGTATGGTTCTAAAAAAGCTTTTGTTTAATGATATTGCCTAAATATGCCATTACATATGATTTATTATTTCTGAAAGGTCAACCGTGCATGCGTAAGATTCATTCAAATATTCAAATCTTTTAAGAGTAATCTTAAAAGTGGAAAATAAAGTAAAATTTTATTTTGAAAATGATTTCTTTGGCATCTCATATAGTTATATAGCAGCATCAAATCAGAAAAATATGCAAGGAACATTTACTAATTGAAAAAAAATTGTTATTAAAGAAAAATGATGAAGCAGTTTTTTTTATTGTCAGCGATGACAGTAAAGAATAATAACCATTCAGTATAAGCGGATATATATATATATATATTATTCTTAAAAAGATTACTTACGTCTTTATTTAGCAAACAGTCTTCTTGATCCACCTTTCCTAATTACAATTTTATTTAACCTCTTAGAGAAATAACTTTGAATCAAAACATTTGTAAAATATCCTAACTAATGCAATTATAATGGAATTTAATCTAAAAGACTAATAAAAGGGATAGCAGAAAAGACTCGAAAATTCCCACTTTAAGCTGACTCTGGTGTTTCTTAAAATAAAAAAGTTCCTAAAGAATTTGTAACCTACTTTTCTTAAATATTGGTTTTTTTCCCCCCTTTCCTATTATCTTTTTTTTTTAATAATTAAGAAAAGCCAGGGTTTCTGTTTTAATGCTCTTCTATGGGAATATTCGTCATGTTCATGGGGATACTTCTACTTGGAAGACTTTTAAATGTGAATTTAGATCGATTCTTATCTTTAAATGTTCATCCTTTATTTCAAAGCCATCGAGTGGTTCCAAAGTGGGACACACTAACATATTCACAAACAGAGTCAGTGATTCGAAAAGTTTTACTTTCGTATTGGAAGTAAGCTAAAAACCATACTCTAGTTGTTTGAGGTTTCTAGTACACACTACTTTCATAATTTATAGTATATACTTAGATAGCAATGTATAAGTACTCACACAGTAATATATATATGTTTTGAAACTTGAAACTTTCTTGGCTACAGAGTTTAAAATCTGCTTCTCGGGATTTTAACCAAGTAAGAATTTTGGAGTAGTCCAAGATTTCGGAAGCTGTCATAGCGTCCAACTTCAGGGAATGAGATGCCAGAACACCGTAGGCTTTTAAAATCTTTGAGGCCGCACCCTGTTCGGTCTTCTCTGTCTGGATGATGCTTTTGGCTTTGGATTGTTTGTTACGAAGGGGGTAGTTGCGAGCCATTTGCTGCCGAGTTGTTTGTTAACCGTGTTGATTTCATCTTTAATGACAATTGCTTCCTTCGATAAGAGAATCCCAGTAGCCAGAGGACTTGGTAATGATGGAGTTGCCAGAGAAATCGGGCTGGGTTTGTTTTTTCTTAGAATAACCAGCAAACCTATCAAGTAAAATTTTCAGTGATCACCTGACCTTGGATTCTGAGTACTTTTTCTCTGGCACGTGATCTTTAATCGCGACCGGACTACCTGTAAAAAGTTCATCTCAATGAAAGGAACAACTTAGTTTTCATTTGTGTCATCTAAAACGAACGGTTTAGAAGGTGACCTTACTTCACGTGACTTCCGGTTGACGCACGTCGATAAAAAAAAAATGTAACCATCCTCACTATTATACTCCTCCAAAACTAAAAGACACAGAATACAAATACTTAACATTATTTGTATTTCTGTGTCTCATGGTTTTAGAGGAATAACGGGCAGAAAAATAAAACAGTGTTTTCATATACGTTATGTATATATGTACATAATGTAGTCTAAGCGAGGAGAAAACTGAACAAACAAGAGGATCGAGATGGCAACAGATCCTTCGTTAATGTAAATCTGCTTAACGTAATTTTGAACTCTTTTATAAAAGAGTGAGGGAGGAGGACGGGCGTTGAAGCGTTTTGATGAATGTAACGATGATTGATGACTAACCTAAGATCTTTGGTCTGAAACTTCGCAATTCATAAATATTTATGATGAAAACTAACTTTTGATAGCTCTGATATAATATTATTTAAATGTATACGATTTTGAACACTGTTTGTTTGTGGATGAATAGACGATTAAAATTTCAAATAGATCCTGTGAATCGTAGAAAAAGTAAAAGAAGCTTTTAATGACTACAAAATAATTCTTTTATAACTTTGGTAAATGAAAAACTAGATACAATTTCAAATAAAAACAAAATTATTTTGGCAAATTTTTCAAAACTTCTTATATTCTATTTCTTTAAATAAATTCTAAAAATTAATTACATAGAAATATATGTATATGTATTTTATAAATTATTCTATAGTTATTTGGTTACATTTACGAAAGTCATAAATTCTAAATAACTTAAAAAAATTCTATGAAACCAATGGTTTCTTGTTCGGAAATAACAAGGGTCTTGGTTCAGAAATATAAACTTCTAACCCTTTATTTACAACAAGAGGAGGTTTAAATAGAAGTAGATGGGATTCTCAGTTTGTTTGCCAATTCCATCCAGGGACCGTCTTTGCGAGAGAGCAAAATAAAATGAGATTTTAATCAGCCAATCAAAGGAAGCCTAAATTCTAGGAACGACGCTAATCCTATGATGCTTAGTTTCTCGGAATAGCTAATGATTCAGTGAGGAAGTCACTGATAATGATTCTGAGAAGAAATTGTAAAAACAATCTTAAAAAAAAAATCACTAAAACTTGAATTTAACAAATCAAAGGATTTCTTTTTGCTTCCCAATTAGCCTTAGTTGAAATTGCGTTTAAGACTTCATTGCAGTTAAAAAAACACGAACAAATTCCTTGTATTGTGAATTCTAGAAAAAATTCTAAAAAGGACCAATGCTGACATTCATTGTGGGCAAAAGAATTTCTTATTTCAATCAGACCATTTTCTTGAAACATAAAATATTGTCCAAATACAGGATACTATATTTCAATGTTACATCGATATTGTGAAGTAATCGTAGCTAGAAATACACTCATGGACAAAAAAATTAGCGCACCAAGAAGGAGTCGTCAAAATGAAACGAAAATTTACATACGTAATGACTACTTTGATATAAGTAAATGATTAGAAAATCAAAGAAAAAGGATAATTTATTTCAGAGAAAAAGGCAAAAGAACGGAGGAGTTAATACTCCGTTGGACCCCCTCTAGCGCGAATGCACGATGCGATACGATCGGGCATTGAGTCATACAAGTTCTGTATGATGTATTGAGACATTTCGTTCCATATTTGCTGTAACCTTGCCTCTAGTTCGTTCAAACTCGTTGGATGCCCAACTCGTCGTCCCAAATGATCCCAGATATGCTCGATTGGAGACATATCTGGGGATTGGGCAGGCCAAGGAAGGGTAGTAACAGTGCGGAGACAGTCTTGTGACACCCTTGCCGTATGAGGCCGAGCATTGTCTTGTTAAAAAATGGCTCCTGGGAGCCGTTGCATGAGTGGCAACACATGTGGTTGCAGGATTTTAAGAACATACCGCTGGGCTGTCATGGTGCCACGGAACAATACTAGGGGTGACCGTGTATTGTAGGCAATGGCACCCCATACCATCACACCAGCTGTGGGAGCGGTGTGTCGCTGTACAGCAAAGGCAGGATTGAAGCGTTCACCACGGGTTCTCCACACACGAACACGATTGTCATCACTGCCAAGATTGAATCTGGATTCGTCGCTAAAGACGACCTGGTTCCATTCTGCTGCAGTCCAGTTTCCTCGTGCGCGGCAAAACTCCAAACGAAGGCGTCGATGGGTGGGTGTCAAGGGCAGCACACGTAATGGGCGCCGCGATACCAACTGTCCTTCAGCCAGGCGCCTTCGTATGGTTCGAGAAGACACAGCGGCCCCTAGTGAAGGTGCTACCTGTGCCTGGATGGCGGCCGATGAAGCAGTTGGCTGTACGCGTGCATTTCTGACTATGTGGCGGTCTTCTCGACGACTGGTCTATCGAGGGCGTCCTGAGCCTGGTCTTCGTGTACATGACATCTCTCGGGTCCAATGATCCCAACACCTCCTCACAACACAATCAGAGCGGCCTAATTGACGAGCTACTCGCCTAGCTGACCACCCAGCTTCCATCATTCCGACGAATCTCCCTCTCTCAAACTGCGACAACTGCGTATACTGTCTTCGAACACGGCGTAATGGCATGTCTACCTCAGCTCTTCCTTTGTAAATGATTCAGCACACTCAAACAAGCTTTGGTTACCTGTTTTATACTCCACAGAGTACGATGTTCAACGCCCTCTACCGGCTATACTTAATGCGCAATCACGCTGCATTTCTAATCATTTGCATATCTCCCCGACATGTACCTTCATTGCAAGTTTCGTTACGATCCCGCAATTATTTCTTGGTGCGCTAATTTTTTTGTCCATGAGTATATATTCAACTGAAAATGTCTAAGATTGTTTCTTTTAAATGGATTTTCACCTTCAAAAAACCTATATAAACATTTTTTTAGTTTTTTCATTCATTCATGTTTATTCTGTTGAAGTAAAACATTAAAAAAATACTTACAAAACAGCAATTAATTTCAAATAAATTCTTTTAATTTCAAATAAATAAATCTTTACGTGTTTCATAACTAAGAGTTATATTGTTAAAAGTTAATAGAATTTCAAATAATAACAATTCTAATAAAATAATATTACAAATGGTGTTGAAGATAATTTAAACAATAATAGTATGGGTCCATTTTCCCATAACTATTAAAATTTAAATAAAGTTGTACAATCCGGAGTCTCATGTTTTCAGTTGATTAATTGTAATTTTTTTTAATAAATAAAGCTTCTTTTATTAATAATTTACTTTTATTGTTAGAAGAAGCTGTAAGAATCACATTTTCACAATCAATTTATGAGTGGTAAAATTTACAATATATTCAGAAATAGCTCAGTTGTGAGAAACACTTCTAAGTTGTTTTAGTCTCTGAAATAATTTTGATTAGTTTGACCAAAATAAACTTTGTAATACTTGTTTGTATACAATTTGTAAACGAATCCTAAATTTAAATCCTTTTTTTTTTTTTTTTTGCATTTTTTTTCAATTTTGTCTTTTAAAGTAAAATATTTTTAAAATGACGATTATCTGCTGTTTTTTTCAACTTACGATAAAGCAAAGGTAGAGTAGAGTTGATATTTACTTTATTACTTTATTTATCCTAATTTCAAATAGAAAACCATCCAATCAGTCTCTATATGTGTGTGTGTGTCTGTATGTTCTCCCCACACCCCTTCCTAATAATTTTTCAGGCTCTGGATGGTTCTTCTCGAAATTTGCTATGCTTATTCCAGGTCTAGAGGCAATCTTAACTTTTATATTTCAAATCATTTCCGAATATTTGGAAAATACTTTTTTTAAAAATATTGAAGATATATTAGCTTAATTTAGTATGGATGAGCATTTAAACATAAGCAATGACAATGAAACATAATTCTACTTAACATTTCATTGTCTTACACAATTGGAATTAATCTTTTTAACTACAGTAGAGTCCCGATTATCCGAGTTAATGTGGACCAAGACTAACTCGGATAACTGAAAAACTCTGTTAAACCGAAAATTGCAAATAAAATAAATCGTCTAGGTTTAAATGTATATTTTAACAAATACAAAAGTTATACAGATACACCACATGCAATTTATATTGAAAGAGTTTTTTTACTTAAAAAAGTCCATAATTGTTTTTTGTTTTACTTTACTTTGGCGTTTTTCTGCAGCAATGTTTCGGCATTTTTTTAAGGATAACCCAGGATTGTTGGTGTCGAAACCATTCCCGATTTCAGGTAGGGGGTCATATGACTAGACGAACGAAGATTAATTTGCGAAAAAAAAAATATTAGAAATATTTGATAGCTCGGTTAAAGTGGAAACTCGGATAATCGGGGCTCGGATAATCGGGGTTTTACTGTAATTCCTTACGCATAGTCTCAAAAGCCGAAAATTAATCAGATTTGCAGAAATAAATATTGAGGATTTAATTAATTGTTTCATAAAATAAAACATTTGCTTAAATTCAGTAGATATTATAGTTTAGAATTTGAATGATGTTTTTCTTTTTTTTCTCACTCAGTTTTTAGGAAAAACGATATTTCAAAAATCACAATTTAAAGAAAATTAAATTTTAACTTCTTTCGAATTTATTAAATGTTTTATCAGTTTTTATGTAAATAAAAAAAAAGTATTTAACATTTTACGTTGTTTTTTTTCTTAATCAGGCAATTACTTGGCTGGGCAGAGCATGCGATGTTTTATGAGTGACTAATTAATTTTGAAAGTACTAGAAAGTGGTTATCACGTAATAAGGCCTAATTTGATAATGAGGCATTTATTACTTTTTAATTTACTTAATTGCTTTTTCATTTTAATATTCCTTGAATCAATACTTTCCTGTCATTCCTTCACCGAAACATGCCTACATTATTTCTAAAGAGAGCTCTTACTTATCGATTTATTGCGTACGTACTGAACATTAAATTTCGAGAAACAGCTGGGAAACAACATCCACCATCAGATTGTTAATCTTTGAAGCAACTTTGAACGTACTTTAGGTTATCTTTGAAGCATAGAACAACACATCATTAGATTACATAACTGCATCTCCTCGAGTTGTTCCGTGTCACTACATTTTCGCTGGCAATGTGGGGGCGGCTGATGAAGACAACGATGTACTAAGACAAGGCGGTTTATCTTATCTTCTCTCATTAGATTAGAGATCCTAAGGCAAAGAATTATATTTCTGAAAACTGGCTGCTAACAATTGATTAGTCACCTGGTAAAAGCATGAAACTAATTAATATGCTAACAAACTACAGGTTATAAGATTTTTCATGTCGCAAAGTTTTAAAACTATTTCTTTCCTGAATACAAATTTTGGCTCACATTATTAGAATGTTTGCCGGCTCTGCATTCATAAATCACAACGCTTGAATTAACATAATTGCGATAAATTTTCTTTTAAATTCACAATTTTTAGTGTTTTTCTAAAGACTACGATGAGATGGATAAATCAATTAATAATGCTAGAGTCAGTTCTAGAATCGCAGCCGTTTCCTGAAAGTAACAAGAAAACTCTACCCAACATAAGCCAAATAATATCTTTCCTGGAATAGACAATTTCTCAATATATTCTAAAGTTAAAGCGATCTATAATATGTACAATTGAAGGCAAGTGTATCGCACAGACTTTTGAGTATATCGCAATAATCACAACTAAGTTGTTGGTCAGGCTTGAAATCCATTATCTAAATGTACAACCTTCTATAAACTCGGGAATAAATCTCGTTCCTTGTTTTAGAGAGAATTGCGTTTTCTGGAATAGAAATATCCAGCAAAAAATGGCTCGCCGAAATTGGACAATGATCTCTTAAGTCCAGATTAACAACTACAGCACTGAACCATCTGATTAAACTTAATATAAGTTTATTAGCCGGGTACCGTCGCTTCGCTCCGGAACCCTGGCATAAATAGCTTTAAAAAAACAAAACCTTATTTTATTTAGCAAATTAATATTGAGATCGGAGAATGAACGGTAATCGGTAATCTGTTACAATCCTGAACATGCGCACAAAGACAATATCTCGAAGCACATGTATCTTGGAAACGCAGAAACGTTTGTGAATGACTGATATATCGTTCGATAGAGCTTTCAAATACCAAAATTTTCTCTTCCAACTTTTATATTTTTCTTGAAATTGAGAAAAGTCAAAATTTGGCCCTTTAAAAGGTGACATCTTGGAAACCAAAAACTTTTTTCGAAAGATTTTTGAAACATTTTCTTTGTCTTAAAAAGATCTACATTTTATCCGTTTGCATAACCAATCTATCTGTTTGGTCACAAAATTGGAAAAACTTAGTCTTATGATAGAATGACAAACAGAATAACGTTTTTTATAATATAATAATTATTTTTATTAATTTCATTAATTTTTCTTCTTAAGTTTTTGCTGGCTACAGTGGACGCTTCATTGGTTTGTTACATTTTTATCAGAATAAAGAATTACTTAAATATAATCATAAGCTTATTTACCATCACGTCGATGCGCATAACAGCGAAAATGGGAAAATTTAAAATAAAATAAAATGATGTTTATTAGCGACCCACTTGGGAGCTATTGTGTTAGCGACCCAAAATTGCTAGTTATTGCGTTTGTCGTGTTCATCCGTCCGTGTCTGTCCACCCCTAACAACTCCCGAAAGGAAGGTCGGATCGACAAACGGATTTCGCCATCGCGTTCAGAGATCCAAACACTATAGGAATGGGGTATCAGGGGCCAAGGCCTGAGATATTTGTTCGAGATATTTGGCATTGTTGTCATTGTACCCTCCTAAAAACTCCCGAAGTAAAGGTCGGATTGACCGATGGACTTCGCCATCGTGCTCAGAGGCCCCAACAACGTAGGAATAGGGTATTTTCAGGGGCCAAGGCCCCCCCCCCATTAGAGATATTTTGCATTGTTTTCATTGAATTTCCGCTATTATCTTAGATGTTAAAAATGCAATCATTTCATTTCAGTTGTCAGCTTTAGCTTTATGTTTAAGATTTCGGATTTAAACTGATACTGAAGGTTTTCGATTCAAACCTATATATTTAACTTTTTTTTTCTCTAAATCTTTTTTTCTCAATGAATGCGTGGATTGTTTTTTTTGCTTCCTTAGTTTCCTAACTTTTTTTTTTAAATTTTCCTTATATTATTGTACTTCTGTTTTTATTATTATTGTTAAATTTTTTATATTATAGACTGCCCTTAAATTTATGCTTTAGACAAAATTATATTCACTAGGTGCTTTTTTTATTAGTATTAAACTTCTCTTTTTAATTAATGGTTAAACTTTAGAAATGCAGCGTTTCCATCAAGAAAAATAATAAAAATAATTGTATAAATAATACATTGTATTCTTAATTCTTCATTTGCTTTAAAAATGTTAATTTTTGTCTGTGTATGCTTGTGTAAAACGCCCTCCATAGTCAAAACCGGCAGTAAGAGCCTTATGAGTCACATCTTGTTGAATTCCCATGGCCTGAAGGCTTGGAAAATTTACCTTCCAGTCCTCATCAATCCAACTGACTGGTTTAGGAAAATAGTGGAAATTGGACAAAAATAAGATCTATCTCACTGAATCGATTATCTTCACAATGAATATTACCTTCTCGACAAATATGGCTACTTCCTGTTCAAAGCGGCCACTGAGCATTTACTCAGAGTCGCCCGAATGGTGCAAAATACTAAATAATATCAATCTCTTACACTCAGAATTCTTGAAAGGCAACTATTCTCCAACAATCACATTTATCTGGGAAAGGTATACCGAGGAGACCATAATGGAAATTGTACTTGATTCTTGAATTACAGCGATTTGAATATATAACCTTTGAGCCAATCAATACTTGTTACTTTTAATAAACTCAAGTGTTTGATAGATTACAATTTGTGGGAGATCGCTTAGTTTTTGTGTGTATTTTTACTTTGTGTATGGAATTTAAAGTTAACCAAACGCCATATTTCTACAGGTGGCGTTAATTAATTTAAATTGCAGACTCTTTCCACATTTCTAAACTTAGCATGCACTTACAGAAATTGAAAATGACCTCTAAAGCTGCATTGATCAAATAGACTTTTCCGAAGTTAAACCACCTCTGATTGGTTCTTTGACAGGCATTCTGTGGTTTGACAGTGGTGACAACATTTGCTATTTATCTCTTGAGAGACAAGATTAAGAAATCCATGTCTTGGGAACTATTTCCGCATCAGGGAATTGAAAAAACGTCAAATAGAAAGAAATGCCAGAGGGGAAGGGTTTCTAGGGTTCAAACCTGGACTCATAAATCGATGGGACTGTTAGTAAGTTCCAATTCGTCTTTCAGTGCTTCGTTACTAGACGTTCCTTTTCTCCGATATATTCAAAGCGATGTAGAAAAAAAACAACCACAGAACTCATTAATCATGAACAGCGATTCGTCCCTCTTCCAAACGTATACATTCCGTCTCTCCGAATAAAAAGAAAGGAAGGAAAAAGAGATAAAGCATTCTAAATGAAGGAGCGATTAAAGTTGGTTCCTAATCGACATTTCATAACAAAGTCTAAATAACATTGATCATTAATCAAACATTATATCTTATCAGAATCTGAAGTACCAAGCCAACAATTTAAGATATTAGTTTCAAAACACATTCAACCCATAAATATAGAAAAGACATAACTATATATTTGCGAATTTTCTGAGTTCTTTCCTTTGTCAAGCTTCAAATAACATAAATAATTTTCAGATGTTAATAATCATTTAAATTACACATCCTGGACTTTCTGATAATATAACAAACTTATTCATATCTCTTTCATATGACAACGAACCTGAACTTTCCATTAACGAACATTTTTTTTTTATATTTACTGGTTGAAGATGTCTTGGAACTTGTAATATGATAAGAAGAAACGATATAAGAAAGAACTTAAGTTAAGACTTAAGGTAAGTTATTATTCTTGATCGATTGATTAGAAATTGCTCTTTCCTTGAATGATTCATTAACGAAGAATTTTTCCTTATAACTAACAAAGTAATAAATAATAATTTTAATTTTCTTTCGTAAGTATTATTTCAAATGATAAACGCTGATCAAATAGGCCGTGATGACACATAATCGTGATAAATTAGAAAATCTTCACGAATCTTAAATTTTATATTTTCCGAGCCATCCACTCGTAGATTATTTACAAAACGACATTCAAGATACATCAAAACAACATTATCGTTTAGTCTGCTTTTTTTAGCTCTAACAAATTCCACATGATCTTCATAAATAGTATTTCTTAAGTCGACTTTCTTCTTTTTTCTTAACGCTTGGAGACATTCCAATTTATCGTATCTAACACCCTCTCAAAATCTTTTTGTCTCTTTGCGAGAATATTATCATCACTCAACTCTAAGTGACAGAAGGATTTCTGATCCAACTGCATCAGTCACTGATTTCCTGTAATCCATGAAACAGTGACTATGAAGCAATAATTGTTTTCGTAAATGAAAGAAAACAAAGTTTTAAACAATCAAAAACATAAAAAGTTTACATTAAAATTCTTATAAAAATTAAATTGATCATTGAAAGAAAATTTATTTAAATTCATTAAAATTATAATCTTTCAGTTGTAAGAAATATTTCTTCTAAGTTTGTTAGCTATTTTACGTCTTTCACTTAATATCTCATTAAAAGACTGAAGATAAGCTAGTAGTCTGGCAGATTGAAACTGTTCTCTGTTTGTTCTTTTAATATATTTAAAAAAAAAAAATTATTACTTTAGAAGACAACTAGAACCCACTAAACTTCACTGAGCTAATTTTGGTATTTGCACTGTTTCGAGTTTCCCAACTCTCATCAGTCCGATCCGCCCATTAAATCCAGCTCAGTGAAATAGGACAATATACAAAACGGACAAATTTACAAAACAATGACCCTTTAATGAAAAAACATCAAAAGTAAATTAATAATAAAAGAGTAAATTAACAATAATAATAAAAAAGAGTAATTAATCCCCGCTAGCATTCAGCTTAGCATGATAAGGATTAATTCATTAAAAGATTTTTAAATAAAAATGAAATTTGATTTGCGTTAGAACATTATTACATCAAAAGAAAACAAGAAGGCACATAACTAAACATTTTTTTTTCACAAAGCTTTGACAAGTGAAGAAATTTAAAATTACAAGGCTTTATCGAAAAAGCGAAACCGATCGTTTTGTTTTTGGATTTTTAATGTGTCATATACATGTTAGAATTTTTAATTTTGTGGGTCGGCATTTTCCATTTCCTAGATATCTTCCACATGTCAAAAGTTGATTTAGTTTAAGAATTCTAAATTGTTTCCAAACCTTTTTTATATTAATAATAGAAATGTATATTCATTTCATATTTTTAAACTTTAGAAAATTGAAAGTTTTTATTTTAATAAAATGATTAGTATGGATAATGAACAACAAACTGTGTTATGATAAAAATTCATTTTGAACTTCATAAACTGTGACATAGTTAAATTAAATAGTAATTTTCTGGTTTTTAGTTAATAGTAATGTGTGTGTGTGGTCGGTTCGCACCGAAGTGCGAGCTTCGTTGCCGAAGCATCCGTGCTCCAGGGAGCGCTAGTGTTCCCAAGACGACGAACCCCTAGCAGACTCCGTAGAATTACAAGGGAAAGATACTGGGGTGGTTTCCCGTGGCCTTCCCCAGGACGCCATTAAGGAATGACGTCAGACCGAAGAGAAAGTGAAGAAGAGGCTACAACACAGGAAAGGAAATTTTTGAAACATCCATGCTCGCTACCGGGATTTGAACCCGGGCGCTGGCACATTGATCTCACGACAGACCGACGCCTGAGACCGCTCGACCACACCAGCGCGGCAGTTAATAGTAATAGTCAATAGTAATTTTCTGATTTACTGATTGCCTAATGCTATACAATCAAGAATATTACCTTTGTGTTTGGAAAATAATTTTTAATTTCCTATGAAAATAGAAATAATTTGTGCAATGAAACTTCCGAGACAAGAATCGAACCTACAACTTTCGGATCGGAAGTTAGACGTCTTACCTTTTCGGCCATGGGGACTAGACTTAAATTTTTTTGGTTAAATATCTCTTATCATTCCCTCTGTGTGTGTGACGCAATAAGAGAAGAGCCTGAGAAACATAAAATAACTTCTTAAACTACTAGATTAAAATTTAAATATCAATGTTCATTTTTTTAGCCTACTACAAGTGCAGGACAGTTGAGCATTAGATGCAGAAGTATTAGATGCAGAGACATTTCTCGATATGAATTAAGAATTTAAAATATTTAAAAACAGAAAAAAACTTCTACTTAAAATATTCTATCTCAACAAAAATCTTATATTGTTCTCACATAAATGTCGACGGGGCGTATACGCTAGTTTTTTTAGAATAATTGTGTAATCCGCAAAAGTGTTCTCAGACCTCCAAAATCTGGCAAATCTTGTGAAGGTGAATCAGTAAATTATTTATTTTGATCGTACGAATTCCTATTACACATCTACTGAGATATATATAACTAATTTTTTTTCTCTTTTTCTTAACTGCTGTTAGGTTGAATAATTTTCAGCTAATGATTTCCAATGGTGTGGATCCGGTCATCTAATGTTTTAGGCCACTGCTGCGGACTGAAGGAACTTGAGTTCGAATCCCGGCGGTGGTAGACGATTTTACTTTAGAAATTTATTTGAGAAAATAACAATTATTATTTGGCATTTTTGCATAAATACTAAGTTGAATCATCTTTAATCGTAAATCTTGCGTAGGGGTAGCCGTAAGGGCGTACAAATACGTCACTGTCTTCTTTGGTGAGACCAACACACTGTTCATAGTAACTTTTACGACACCATGTGCATTGCCTCTATCAGCAATCTTTTCTTCTCTGCAACCATAGTAATACCATCTCTCTTCGACACTATGTTCCTTCCTTTCTTTTTTCTTTGATTTGTCCTGTTTTTTAGTGGCAGCCTTTTCTTTGCTACTTTTTCTTACTTTGAAAAGGTCTTGGGCAGATTGTCATAGAACTCAGGCTTATATCTTTTACCTTTAAAGACAATCATAGAGAGAATAGCGATCCCTACTACATTTATACAACTAACAACAGTGACTTTCTCGCTATGTTCTGAAGCGCCCATGTTTTATTCTTCGAACAGGTTTTTTTGCGCTAAAACTGACTACTGTTTATGTACTTCCATAATTATGTACTTCGCATCCATGTTGAAGAGGTGATCTGGATGATTCCCAATGTCCAACTCCTCATGAAACTTTTTGACTTCATGTAAGTGTTAATTCACTATGAAACTTTATTTAGTTTTTGAAATCGAGCAGGATTCAAAAATTGGGAAACCATTCTTTTCGCAAGAGACCACTTTCTTTATTGAAGTTATTCCTAATTTTATTTTGTTCAAAAAATATAAAGTTTGCCTTCGTGTAGCTTTTGGAGTTAAAGGACGCCAATTGATGCAAACTTTACTATTTTTTCTATCAACTTCTTCTCTTGTTCTTGTGTTAGCACAGTCTTTCTTCCTAAGCTTTTTGTTGTCTCCCTGTCTCCAAATGGTTTCTCAATATTCTTCTAGGCACACATGGGGTTCTGACGCTCCACGTTGTCCTCTTTGTACAGGTTTTGTAGCGCCTTCTAGTCTTTCAAGAACCCGTTTCTTCTTGACTTCTGACATTTTCAGAAGCGTATAGCAACAAATAAGTACCTATTACGATCAATCACCAAAAAATAAAATCATAAACTATAGAAGTTATTCAACTGCTGTAATTTATGATTTTAGTTTTTTGGTGACCCACCAACAATTTTACTGGACCTTATTAGCCACCGCATACTACGTTAGATTATAACTATTTTCATGTAAAATATGAATTCCAATCAATTAAAACATTCTTTACCCTAAAAAAGTTGAAAGTGGCACAACCACCTCCCAGAATGGTCTCGACCAAACTGGCAGGGTGGCGTCGCTAGACAATATCGCGCCACTGAGCAGGCATTGTATTGTGGTCTTCTCTGTGTGTGTAGAAAACAAAGCGGCGGAACTGACCGGAAATGTGACTTTTTTTTTTTTACACCGAGACTTATTAGATGCTGGGCTTTATTTGCCGCAGATACATTAAAATCCAATCTAGAAGTCCTTGCGCTTTTACATTAAATACTCTATTTCTGCTGCTATTACTCTGCTATTAATATCTTCAATCATACCCAAATTCATTTCCAAATGCCACAATTTGTTCCATCCCATCTTTCCAAAGCATCTTTCTTTGTATTTTCCCCAAATGCGTATCCTTCCATACTGAATTTAAAACACAATTTTTTTTATTTTTTTTATTTTGTTGTTTTGTATTTCTGCTTTACGAAAACCTTGGGATTTCTTAATCGTCATTCCTAAATATTTAGCGTGTACAACCCGATTTGTTTTTTACGCCTTTCTCTAAACTAAATTCTGGGTATGATTACTTTTTATAAGCAAATATTCTGACTTCATGAAAATTAAGAATTAGACGCTATTCTTTGTAAGTCCTTTTTAATCTTTTCTCCTTTGTTCTTAATCGTATGTTAATTACCGTATTCCATGTACCTATATTTCATCTATCGACTTTTCTTAATTAAACTGGTCAACATGATCTTTAACTCAAGAAACCTAATAGATATCCTTCCGTAATGTAAAGCCCATTTTACATTTACCATTTCACTCGCCATAACCTCGCCATAATGCTCGCCATCACCTCGCCATCACACATGTCGAGGTGATGGCGATAGATAGCCCTTGGGCTATCTTTGAAGAAATGGCGCCATTTCGAGATGGCGCTATGTCACACTAACGCTCCTGGTGACGAGTTATAGAACTTGGAAGTCCAATCGATTTGTATCTATTTATTCGAAATTACCGATTACAAAAATGATTTTCACGCTCGGAAGGCATCTTTTCCTTATGTTTTCGTGGATGCTTTCATAAAATGCTATTTTGATTAATAATGTCATTTCAGAATTTCGACTGGAAAATTTGAATCGACAGCGACCGAGATCTCGAAAACATATCGTCGTTGATCGAGATTTAACGAGCCTGAATTATTTTTCGAAACTAATTTATCGAAACTGAAAACAAAGAAACACAAAACGATGAAAAAAAAACATGAATATTTCCTATTTTAATTAATTAAAAACATTCTTTCACCTATCCGATGCATTGACTAAATGGTTTTTATATAAATCAATGCTATTTTTCTCGTAAATAAAACGTAGGCATGATGACAATTGAGAAGTGTAAATGTTCCGTGTGATGGAAGGCGTTATGGTAAGTGTAAAGCGGTACACTAATCACTCGCAATCTACCCTGACATGGCCTGCGTTATGGCTTGCATTTATGGCGAGTGAAATGGTAAATGTAAAACGGGCTTAACTTTTTATGCTGAATCCAAATATTTAATTAGAATTTCTCCATCACCCTTAGTTTTTTGGTGACAATTACTTTTTATATGAGATTTTTGCGTTTTTAATCACCTTTCCTACATTATTAGGTGGGAGTTCTCTATTTATTATAGTTATTATGTGACTGTTAAATACACTGAAATAAGACTTGTGTTCATACTGAGTAACGGAGAGACATTACATGACTATGCAGATTCATTCTTGTTCCGACATGTAGCGGCATGCTTAATGTGGTACTGTCCCATCAGTAAGAGGCAGTAGTGAGTTGGATGTGAAAGTGATAGCACGGCTTTGTAAGTGCTTTATTTTTATATAGCTGTGAACTGTTTTACGTGTCGGGATGAACAATTAAAAATGCCAGCTAACTCGACACTTACAAATTAAAAAGTGCTAATCAAATAATTCGTCACGGTTTTATTATGGAATTATGGAACAAGAAAGGGCTTGGGCCCCGCACATTTGCTGTCTATCGTGTGAAAATCATTTGTATCATCTCTGTATCGTGGGAAAAATGATTAGCGCCATAAGCATTTGCTATCTCTATGGTTTGGAGGAAACCAAAAGACCATTCCTTTGATTAGTATTTCTGCTTAACATTAAAAGGATTACATCTAAAGCAAAGCATACAGTGATTTAACCTAATTTACAATATGCAGCGAGACCAGTTCTAGACAGTGAAGAGTACCTCATACCCAAACCTCCAGGACATGCGACGTTCAGCAATAATAACTCAGATTCTGATGAAAGTTACGTAGAACAGGAAATAGACTCCTTGTGTGCTGATCCAACATTTGAAGCAAGCTCTTCGCCTGAACCGCATTTATTAACTCAAGAAAATGTTAACGATCTTGTACGAGATATGAACTTATCTAGAAAGCAGTCTGCACTTCTAAGTTCCCGGATAAAAAAAATGGAATCTTCTATACAATGATACCAAAATATAATATTCTCTTAAACGTGACTCTAAATTTAAAGATGATTTCTCTGAAGAAAATAGTCTAGTGTTTTGTAAAGAAGTTGATTCTATTAAGACGACCGCTGGTCATCAAACAACAGAGTGGTGTTTGTTCATTGATTTCTCTAATGTTAGTTGGAAAGCTGTGCTTCTGCATAATGATAATAAATTCCCTTCAGTATCTGTGACCCATGCTTCTACCATGAGAGACTTACGAAAATATGAAATTATTATCGGAAAAGCTCCAATATGAAAAATGTATATGACTTGGGGTTATTTGAAGGTTAGTGCACTCTCACTTGGCTTACAACACTCTGTTGTGTTTTGTGTGAATGGGATAGCTGGGACAACAATACATTAGAAGAATGGCTCATACATGAATTACTCGTTCTTCGACTGAAAAATATGTTAAATATTCCATTACCATCCTGAAAAAGTGTATTTACCTGCATTTTAAATATCAAACTAGGATTAATGAAAAATTTTGTCAAAGAAATGATTAAGAATAGCCTTGGGTTTACATTTTGAAAACATGAATTTCCCAAAATTACTGAAGCAATACACATAACTCATATTAACTCCTTCTTCCATTTAAAACATCTTTAATCATCTATATTTCGATTTCTTCAGCAGAAATCTTCTTCATGGAAAAAAACTACAGAAAATGTAGAGAAAAACCTAACAGATTTTTTCTCTAACACTTAAAACCGAATTCTAATCATAAACAATCATGTAGTCATTCATGGCACAAACCTTTTATTGAACAACAAAATAAATTCATACAACATATAACAATCTAAATAACAATCACACATTCTTAAACAAATAAAAGTTACTAATTCTTATAGAAACAATTTATGTCAATTTCAATTTCAATTTTTGTTTCAAAATTTTATTATTTTTTATATTTTTTTCAAAAAAACTGAATGAAATGGGATTCATTTTAAGTGTTTTAATTTTGTTAATGTAATTTGTCAGATTGATAAACCCGATTCCAAAATGAATCTTTCTGATTCATCTTGGGATACGTAAATAATATCTATAATTGGATCCGGATTAGGTGCCAAATTTATTGTGTAATACTCCCAATCTGACAGTTCTGGTTTATTGTCTCTACAAGCATTAGTATATTCCTTTAACCGTTTTTTAAATGATCTTCCGGAACTTCCAATATATAATCCCCACAATCCCTACATTCCAATGTATAAATTACTCCCATTTTGTACAATTTGTTGATTTTTTCTTGCCTTCTTTTTTTGAATAACACGTTTCCCTTATAAAATACTATTTTAATTTTGTTTTCTTCCAAAACATTTTTTACATAACTATGAATTACAAAACCAATAGGAAACCGAATTAATTTGTAATTTGTAACTTTATTAGTGTTTATTTCCTCTACTTTCTTGCTTTTCTTTTGCGAAAGAATTTATCAATACTTGATTTTATAAATCCTCCCGGATAGCCATTCATTTCCAATTTTTCCTTTAAACTATTAATTTTCCATTTCCATAATCTTTTGTCCTCAGTGTAATCAATTATCCCGGGCTGTAATCCCGGGATTACGGCCCCCATGCACCTTCTGAGTCTGTCACCGGGGAAGTTTGGCTGGCTGATGAGTTCTGAAAAGGACGAAACGGCCTGTCCCAGTCTCTTCCCGATGACAAACTCAGGGTACGAAGCCTTCCCTCTCTTGTTATTTGCTTTGTGCCTTCGTTTTAGGTCTTTGCATTAAAAATTTACACAACATTTGAAATATATATCGTTCAGGATTCTTTTTCAAATGAAAGCTGCTTATTAAACACATGCTAAATGTTGTTTTTCTTAAAAAAAACATAAATTTTTAAAAAAGTTGCTTGTTGTAGGAATTGCTTCTTCTACGAAAGAGTCATTCATTCACTTAATATAAAATATTAATTTACTAATGCCTTCAACTAGCCAAACTTCTCCAGAGACATTTTCTCGGATAATATTTCTCAAAGATGAATATGAATATGAAGCATGGCATATTATAGTCTAAACTTTTTTTCCTTAGTATGAATGTTACAGTTGGAGCATTGTTTATTTTTGCCAAGTATTGTTATTAAAGAATTTTACATCAATCAATATAATTTATAATTTTTTTACAGTAACACAGACTTCAAAAACTGGGATGAAAAGAGAAAAAAGCAGTATTTCCTAGAAACAGTAATTAAGTCTAAACCAGCTTATAAACACTTTCGACTGTACATTATATATATAAACAGAAGAAATTTCGTTGCTGGTATTATTTCTGCATTTTTCCATGTAGTTACATGCGATATATCTATCACCTTCTCTTTTGAGTTCCGTCTAGAACACACCTTCTATAAACCATCTTCTAAGAATTATAGAAACTAAGATGTAAAGATCTCACAAACACTCTGGGCTCGGAATGAAGGAACACTTGGAATGAATTCTTCAGAAGCTCTAGAAATGAACGAAGAAAAGTTAGTTCGTATTGAACTAGATATAAATAAAATACAAAATTTAGAGAATGTATTAAGAGAATGTGAAGTTCCCTTCGTTAATTTTGTCTTGTAAACTTTTAATTCTTAAACAAATCTCTTAACAATTCTAGTAACCCATTATTTCGAATCTGTAACGATTTATTTCGAGTAAGTAGCACTTTATTGAGATCCGAATTAGCTTTTCCAATAACTTTAATACGGCAAATAAATAAACACGAATTATTTAACCAAATATGTATTTCACTCACTCATCCGTACTTGTCGGAGTTAAGGATTCCATTGAAGAAACGAACACTGAAGAAGAAAGAAACATCCAAGCACCACGTCTGCATTCGAATCCAGGATCTCACAAATTGCCTCTTGAAAGGCCTCTGCCTAGACCACTAGGCTATGCTGGAAGGGTAAACTGTATATAATAAACGTAAATGTAATAATAATTACAATAATACAAAACATTAAAATATCTATATTTACAGATATGTATATAAGCACTATAAGTACAGTCACTATATTACTGACAATACTTGCCCATAGTCAGTATATAGGAATTGCTGAATAATCTATAAGCACCTGAGAAAATTGATTCAAAACTGAAAATTTTAAATAACACAACAGGGAAAAAAATGTACGAAGAAAAGTCTGAAAATTATTAAATAGTGCCTCCCACTAATTTCTCTCATACAAAATATACATTGACGCACCAGGAAAACTAAAACCGGTTTAATTATCGGTTGAGGATTCTTCCACATTAGTTACTCCTCCAGATGGACCACATGGGTCACACAGCTCTCTGTACAGCGTTTCTTATTCTGGGGTTAAAGGCAGATGAACGTCGGACCATCCAATCTCAACTAGTCCATTGATCGAATGCCATTGGAGTCCACACCTCCGGAACCTATATATAAGAACCTTTACCTTTTCCAGTTCTTTTCAGTAATGATAAAAGGAAATGAGTATAGTAGGGATCACTCAGTTTGAAATGAAAGAAGGATATTATCAAATAAATTTTAGAGGTCGAGACAGCGACATGATGAAACTGTTATCGGGAAAATAAGATGTAAATATCGTAGGAGAACGACAGAAAAAAAAGCACATTTCTTCTTGAGAATTATATGCTGTAACAGTTAAAATAAAAATAATGAGTAATAAATCTATACAGAAATGTAGAAAGTAAAATTACTTTCTAAATATTAAAGTAGATATTACTATCTATACTGTATGTTATTATGAACTTTTGTTCATATTAAAGAATTGCGCGGAAAAAGTAAAGCAATATGCGAATATCGTCGTCTAGTCAAAAACAAATGCTAAAAATAAGGCATTGTCTTAGCATAGATTAGTGCTGATTTTAAATAATGTAGATGATATTTTTAAACTACAGAATCAGTTTTTTGAGGAGATTAAAGCGTACCTAAACTGAATTATTTTAATAAACAGCTACAAATTTGAAGATGATTCAAGAGTATAATTCAGATCAATTTTAAACAGTGTATAAGCTTTAATACTTATTCCGAAGCTTCAGTTTGTTTGTTTGTTCTTAGTTCAAAAGCAGAGATTAGTTGTTGGATTTGTTTATTATTTCTCAAAGGTGGTTTTTTTATTGCGAATTATTCGCATGGGTCAACTAGTTTATATAATAAAAGGAGACGAAAATTTACCATAACTTCTTCCCAAAACTAAACAACAAACCATCTTGAATTAATAATTCCATTACAACAAACATAAAAAGCGTGATATGCTCCGTGTATCATATGATACACGAAGTATTATTGCATTTCAATAACATTAAAATCTTTGAAATAAATGTCCAAATCCAACTAAATTCTTAAAATACGCCGAAATGTCCAATTCCAAAATCAATTATCTTTGAAGAATCTCCAATTCGTCTAAAATCAGTTATCTTTCAAGAATCTCCAAAGGCCATTCGAAATATTGTAATGGAGAGAGATTTTTTGTAAAGTTTATTAATATAATATTACTTGTTTGTGATGCTTTGATATAAGACATTTAAATGGGAATGAATAAAGTGGAAAGAATGTAGTTGTATTTTTGTACATTTAAATCCTTGCTATCAAGTTCCTAACTGATAAGGTTTTTGAATGTGGCAGCAATATTTTTTTTATTTCTGGCTTACAATAAGTTGTTTGTTTATGAATAGTTTTTTTTTCATAGTATTTGTTGATTATTTGGTGGTTGATTAATTTATTTTTTCTTGCTATAGTAGTTTGGTTTTGTTTCCCGTGGATATTATCATCAGTTTAATATTTTTCAAGCTTCTGATTTAGGATTTTTTTTTTATGCATTCTTAGTTTAAGTTTGATTGATCTACTTATTAGTTTAAGTTTGATTGATCTACTTATTAGTTTATTTCATTGAATTACAATATTTAGCAAAATAGGTTTATTTTAAAATAAATTTGAAAGTAAATAATTTGAATGTCAACAATAAAATACGGGTTACAATTTTAAAGAAACAAATACTGTTCCTTGTATTTTTTCGAAGGTACAATCACTTTCATATTAAACGCTAATAGTTTTTCGAAGGTACATTGCCTTTCATATTAAAAAAATGTATTTCTGTTAATCAATATAATTCTTAAAAATTAGAAACAGAAAAGCTTAAAAATCTTGTTGAAAAGTTCAAATTTAAGCGTTATGCCTTTCTGAATACACCAATAAATAGTTTGTGTATCAAAACATGTTATCTAATTGAATAATCCTGAAAATACTTCACGAATCATAAAGAGTCATAAATAAAAGCTTTATAATCAACTTTTAAGGTGAAATTGTTTATTTCTCTTTCTGTAATTGGGATGAGCAAGTGTCTGTTTATATTCCAAACGACTCTCTGGACTCAACGATACTGTTTCAAATGAATTCGAGGTTAAAGTTATTCGATCTCAACTTCGTCAACTGCGTTGGATGTGAACGGAATTCCTTAAAAGTCTGTGTTAGAAGGTTGTCATTTTTCTAACTCAGAAATTGAATGTTTATTTTAAGGATATGTAATTTTACACTAACTGTGAAATCATTTCTGAGCAGAAATCCATTAATATACTCTATCAAGATATTGATTAGGCATATATAATATGCATAATTCCTGTCGGATATGTATCGATCGCAATATTGCATTAAAAATATAAGTTTTATATTTGTTCAAAGCCAGCCCTAATATTGCTCTGTCGAATGCAATATTATAAACAATAATAAATACATTAAGTCAAAACTAAATTTATCCTAATTGATATTGAAAGGATTATTACTTTAATAGAGAATTTATTTTCAATAATGGGTAAGAGAGTTTTAATTGGTATTATAAAGGAATATTACTTTAATAATGAAATTTATTAGTAGTACAATATTATAAAAGAGGATTGTTACTTTATCCGAATTTTATTTATAAAAATGTGATTGCATTTGCTTGATTACTTTCATTGTTAAATAATAATGAAAAGAATTTATGTTGTAACGTTATTGTATTCTTTTGAATTGATTAATTTACTTCATTTCTGTTTTGAAATGTAAGAAAGATTATTATTTTTCTCATTTGTATATTCTCCTGAAGAAAATTCTCGTTGAGAGAGTAGAAATATTGAGAAGTTATAAAGATGTTTTGAAGATTTAAGGATTGGTGTTTTTCCTTTTATTTAACTGTCGAATGCATTTTCAATTGCAGAATTTGATTAAAGTCTGTCTTATGTACAGGTCAAAAACTGAGTGTCAAATTAAAAAAAAGCAAAACATTTTCGGCATGTCCTGCTGTTCGAGTTTAATTGAGGAGTTAAAACAGCGGAGGTCGCCAGAAATATTGTGCCGTATATGGAGAGAAGGCTATCAGTGAAAGAACGGCTCAAAGGTGGTTTTCTCGTTTCAAAAATCATCATTTTGACAAGAATGACGCCCTACTCTCAGGACGAACCACCGACTTCGATGAAGTTTTGAACTCTTTAATCCACGGGCGTCAAACAATTCGAGAGTTGGCCAACGAGATGGGCTGTGACCAAGCAACGATTGTCCGACATTTGAAATGAATGGGCAAAATCAAAAATTGGGCGTATGGATATCCACATTTGGAATAAAAACAGGAAAAATGAACATGCTGCCATCAACACTACTTTGCTCGCCCAGCATCGCTTTGCTCATTAGCAACGTTGATGGTTTTCATCCTGCATTGTCACAAGCGAAGAAAAATTGTGTCTATACATCATTTTTCAGAATGAAAGGAATGACAAAGCCCAGAAAAGCAAGCAAACGCCTCGTGCGAAAGCTGATCTTCATCCCTGTTACACAATGTTGTGCGTCTGATGAGACCAGAAAGGCATCATCAACTATGAGTTGCTTCCGAGGAATCAAACCATCACTGCGGAGCTTTATTCTGAACAACTTCGTCGACTTGAGGCAGCGATTCAAGAAAAACGAGCAGGAAGATGACATTAAATGATTCTGCTGCATGGCAATGCTCATCCACATTTTTCATATCAGCCTTACTGTATCGGATTACCATCTCTTCCTTTCTCTATCAAACAATTTGCTTGTAATTTTGGACTCTCCCTCCAAACTTTGTTTAACGACTTTTTCGAATCCAAACATGCGGGCGTTTTCAAGCGAGGGATCAAGTGGTAAATATTAAGCAATTTTTGTCTATTCTATAATTTTTTCATTGTTTCATATGATGAAAATTAATCCAATTTCGACAATAGGAGGATTCATGTCAGAAAATGGAAAATTTGTATTGTTTGTATTAAGCAGAATTACAGTTTATAAAGAAATATTACCTTTTCCTTTGTTGCCGTTTCAAAAAAAAAAATGTCAGAAATAGCATTTGAAGGAAGTAAAATAAACAAAAAAAAAGATTTTTTTTTTTTTTTTTTTGTAAAAGTTCAACTAGATAGAGATTCAGATATAAAATCAAAGAGAAACCTATAAAGTTCTATTGAAAATTCATAATAGTAATGATAACGTGTACTGTAAATGTTCATAGATAGTCTTATTAACGCCTGTACACTGGACTAATCAATTTAATAAAAGAAAAAAAAAAGAAAAAAGTTAAAACTTTAAAAATTAAAATTTACATTAAAATTGAATTTAAAAACATTAAAAGTCACAACCAGGTTTCCTTCCCGAGAGGGAAATTTCTCTAATTGTTAATTTTTAAATTTTAATGTAATTTTTAATTTTTAAAGTTTTAACTTTTTTCTTTTTTTTTTTTTTTTCTTTTATTAAATTGATTAGTCAAGTAAACAGGCGTTAATAAGACTATCTATGATTCTATTGAAAATTATTGGCATCAATTTAAAATTCACTTTAATTTCATGTGGAAAACAATAAGGAAGAACGTTTGAATAATAATTCTGAGTAACATGAAAGGGCCATTTCATTCCTAATTTTTGGACTCAAAGGTAAATGTCTTTGTTTACCATCCATTTAAGTTTCCTCGTAATTCATTAGAGAAGTATACAGACCCACTGAGCACATTTACGAAATAAAGGGAGTTTGTTGTTTAGAACGTAATAATTGGAGGACATCTAATTATAGAAAGTCTACATTAGAGAACGCCTTTGTTCCTGAATGTTTTACAAGGCGCTTTTAAGAGAATAAATAATAAATCGTATTAAGTCTTCTTTTGTTTTCTAAAATTAAAAGTAAAATGTATTCATAGATATTCAGTAGAGACTTTATTTTATTACATACTATTTTAAAACATATCAAAATATCAAATTGAAGACTTAGAAATTTCGTTAGTATTATACTACAGATTTCATTGAACTATTCGCTATTTCTTTCAATATTCTTATGTAAGACATCTTTCCGAATTTTTTGGCCTTGGAAACATCTTGATTCAAAAATAGGATTGGATTGTTTCCTAATATCCGTGAGGAGAAATCTTTCAGCAGAATCTTTACTTTTTTTCTTTTTCCTTTTACTTTTTATGTTTTCTGAGCTTTCATGGTTTGGAAAGAATCCCTACAACGGAAATGATTTTCAGAGATATTCCAGACACAAAATGAAGAAAGCATATTTTTTCTGCTTAATGGCTTCATAACGAAATTTTATTTTTATCTTTAGAAATATTTCTATTCAAAAAAAACCTAGATCGCAATAGATCATGCAGGACTGTTTAAGCTCTCATCGATTCTCGATCAACGTGACCAACGGTCAGCCTTCGTCAGCCCGCATTTAACCACCGAATAAGAAACTTGGTCATTTGATAAAGGGTTGGGTGAATCATTGGGTCAGTCTTTGAGAAATAACCGTGTAAAATCCTCGAACTTCTGCTGGAAATTGAACCCGGGCTCCTCTAATCCACATTCCAGCGCCTAAAAGCTCTGGACTACAGGACTCAGCAATATTTGTGTATAAATGCAAAATTAAGACTAAAAAAATTATTTGCTTTTCATAATGCCTACTTCTGTAACATTCTATCATAAAACATAAAATCAATATTTCGGCTGTTTGAAATAGCAGCCTTCTTCTGGTGATTTTAAGTCTTATTCCAATTCGGAGAGAATAACATACTGTAAAAATGATATAATATAACAAGTAACAAATAATAAATTTATTAACGCTACCTTGTAACGATATCAATATTGAATGATTTGAAACGTAACGTAATGTAACAGTGATATGACGCAATGATAATATAACAATTTGAAACATTCAAAACGATAAAAACAACAAATTTCTTTACATGTTAGTCTATTGTATACACTGTTTGATAAAAAAATCGACGCACCAAGAAATAATTATCCAATTCAGACAAAAATTTGGTACGTTAAATATACATTTACATAAAACAAAATGATTAAAATTTCAGAACAATTCGATGATTTATTGGACAGAAAGAGCTCACAAAGTGATGAAGTCAAAATAGCGTTGATCCACTTCTAGCCTGGATACAAGCTGCTACCCGACATGGCATTGATTGATATAGTTGGTAGATAGTGTTTTCCGAGATTTCTTGTCGGAGGCGACGCCCCATCACATCCCAAATGTGCTCAATAGGAGAGACATCTGGATATCTGGCTGCTCAAGGAAGTGTATCGCAATCAGCAAGGCAATCAATGGAGAGGCGTGCCGTGTATGGCCGGGCGTTATCTTGCTAGAAAGAAATGCCAACATAACATCTCATAGAATTTCATGCTGTGCGTTGAGAGTGCCATGGAGGACTACCAATGGCTATGAAATGAAACGGCACCCAGATCCTAACTTCATGTTGTCAGGCCAAGTGGCGTGCGACGGTAAGAGCGGGATCCTGACGATGTATGGGCGGTCTCCAAACACGTCTGCGCTGGTCGTCGAGTTCAAAACGGATTCATCACTGAAGACGTATCGTCCCAATCAGCACAATTCCATGTTAATAGTACCCAATACCGCTGTAATCGCTCTTGACGGTGCATAGTCATCGCTGCGAGCTTAGTGTTTGCTCCCTTAGTCCTCTACTAATGCTCTTGGTGGTCACTTCTGTATTGGTTACACGTTGGATGGTTGATAGCGACGAATCTGATGGTGTAATAGCTGCTCTGGCAATCGCTCTATCTTCCCCTTCTATTGTCGCCCTAGTCCGTCCGCTGCCCTCTGTCACTGAAATCTACCGGACCCATTTCTGCCAGCTTCGTCTAATTGGCGCATCGCTCCGACGCAAATTCCGAGCGATTCGTCGATTTGTCCTTGCAGCCTTAAGTAGTCCGACAGCACGTCCTCTGTCAAACTCCGTCGTACGGTCATAGTAGCCGCGAATTCGCCGGCGAGGCATTGTTACGGTAAAGGTAGGAAAAAGTAATGACAATCTACTGGAAGTTTGTTCCTGAAAGCAAGATTCTCTCTTTATATATCTAATATATCTTCAAGATGCTCAGTTCCAATTCATTGGGTTTGAAGTTTTGATCATTTGCATATTCGGTCGAAAAGTTGTTGAACGTGAAGTTTCATTACTATCAGGATGCTTCGGTTTTGTTTCTTTTGTTTTTTTTTTATATAAAAAGTCTATTTAGTCTTAATTTCTCGAAATATTTCTAAAGTATACTGATTAATTATCCCTTTATGTTTTTCATATATTTAAACGAATTAATCATACAACTTTATATTATTAATCTTGCTTTTTCATCCTTAGTTACAAATAAGATCTGTGTCAATGAGTCACCATTTTGCTGTAATTTAAGACAATGATCTGCCCAATCTGAAATTTCTGTTTTTCAGATTTTTAAGCTTTTTATACGCTCTCGCAGTCTCTCGTGGAATGTCCTGCTCATATTGCCAAAATATTTAATGCAAGAGTTAAATTTAAAATCAATCTTGCTTTTTATCCTTAATTACAAGTAAGATCTGTGTCAATAGGTCAGCATGGTGCTGTAATTTAAAACAATGGTCTGCCCAATCTGTAATCTCTGGTTTTTCATCTTAATAAAAGCTTATAAAAGCTCTCGCAGTCTCTAGGGCCATGTCCTTCTCCTATTAACAAAAGATTTTATGCCTGTATTTCAACTCATAGATAACCCGCATAGTAAGATTATTATTCATTAATCACTGAATTTATGAATTTTGGAAGATATTACTTTTGTATTAACTTAATTTTCATTACTATAATTTTCCTCTTCTTGAGCTTCTATCGATGCTGCATTATTAACAATCCTGCGGACGAAATTTAATATTATTCTTCTTTTTCTCGAATCTTTCTTTCTGTTTAAATGAATTTCGTGCTTGATTAAGTATTGTTAATTATTAGTTTCTGATTAGAGCCGCTTCATTATCTTTTCTTCAAAACTCGAGAAATATACACAATTTGACAAAAAAAAAACCGTCACACTGGAAAAGAGGTTTTAAAAGGTCTTCGTTAATGTATAGTTCTTTTTATTAAAGATATTAGTTACCTAACTACATAATAAACTTAATTAAAACTAACAATGTTGTTATATTTTATTATCTACATAAAGCAAAAAGTAGTTATAATTAAAATTTGATAGGGACAGGCTTCATAGTATTAATAAATTTCTTAAGTAGTTGAAAAGAAAAGAATGAAAAAGATAAATCTTTTTATGTAACTGACATTTATTGGATTCTTTTTTAATGCGGTTACATGATACATAATCAGCTTACTTGTGTTCTTCAATGATCACACAAATTGAGTAATCCTATTCCAATAAAATTATTCACTGATGAAGAGTTAAGTACACCTTTCATCTCTTTCAACAAATCGAAATCTTCTTATGTTGTTAAGAGTATTACGTTGAATGTTTTCGTTTCTAAGTTTAAAGACTTTGATGAAACAATGCTCTTCTTTTTCTTTGCAAAGATTTCAGGGACTCAGAATAAAATTTATTGATGCTCTTGTTGTTTAAAAATCTTGAACTCTTTTAGTAAATGGAAACGCCGCTCTGAAACATTTATGGCAGCGTTGCTGGAAGAGACAGAGAAAGACAATGACATCTTAAAACCAGAGTGGAAGGGGAGAACTTAAATAAAGGTCCCTTTTATAATCGGCTTGAACATATTCTGAATAGGACCGTGAAATAAGTGCGCGAGAGACATTAGAAATAATAAGATTAAATTTGTTAGGAATCAAGAAAAATAATCAAGTCAATATCGATAAAATGTTTTCTTTTTCGTTTGATTGGATGGTTAGAGCTGCATGTTTTGTTTGTCTATTTTAACGAGGATTTAAAATGACAAACAAAACACTGGGAGTTGAGACGTTTCTTTTGTTGGTCTTAGAATGGCATTTGGTCATTCATCACAGCTGCCAAAACCTCTACTCGAGCTTATTGAGCGGAATATTTGTATCGAGTCGACTAAACTTCAGGAAATTCAAACAAATCCAAAAAGAAATCCATATAACTGTTGTCCAAAAAAAATGAAAACAAAGGCAGAAAGATTTTTAAGGAACTATAAAGTATAGTAAAAAACTGTAGCATTATTTTATTTTCATTTTCTGAATATCTACAAATTAACTTAATATACAGGGTGATTCACGAACATATGCAGAAACTTCGGGAACTCATTCTACATGTAAAAGTAATGAAGAAAAAGTTATATAAACATAGGTCCGGAAATGCTTCGGGATCGAGTTACGGCTAGCGAAAGATTTTGCCCATAATGTAGTACCCTGGGTGAAACAAAGACTTGCTGGAAGGTAAATTATGGGGAGAAATCAGTGGTTTCGTATGGTTGTTGATCTGAAAAATCGAATGAAACACGTCGCAGAACTATATCTCCCAGTGGTTGGAAATTTATCTCACGTGGAACCTACAAAAAAATTGGCAAAACAATGACAGCTGTTCAACGAAAATATGAATAGCATTGTTTTGATTTATTGTGAGAGCTAACAACTGAGGTGTAGTCTATGTGCGTATTGTTGTACTACATTATGGGCGAAATCTTTCGATAGCAGTAACACGATACCGAAGCATTTGCAGACCTATGTTCATATAACTTTTTTTCCTTACTTCTACATGTAGAATGAGCTCACCACTTTTTTGCATATCTTTGTGAATTAACCTGTATATTCGGGTCCTACAAAGTCCCATAAAAGTTTATATTAAGTCCACTGAAATCTCAGAGAACAACTGCAGTAATTTTAATACTGTTTCTTTTTTTAAAAAATATATGCGTTATTTTTTTAATACTTCCTGGTTTTCAGCTTTGCAACTCATGATAGTATCTTTTGTTTTGTTATTCTAGCCTATTTATAATGCCGATAACTTAATAATAATAATTTTAACTTTTGCTAAAATTATTTTAAGATACGTATAGGTATAGCTTTTCCAGGGTATCCTACTCACATTTAAAAAATTTACTTCGTATCATTGAAACTGTTTTTGAGCCCAATTCGAAAAAATAAAAAGTTTTCTAATTTAAAAAAACCTAAAATGCAAAATAACCATGCATGTTTGGAACTGTTCTTGAAACTTAGAAATTCTAGATAAACAATGATTGCAAATTGAAAAAAAATAAGATAGGGATAACGATTAGTAAACCAATCATAATGCTTCGCAACGGCTTCTGATAAGTAATTTATGTTGAATTATTGCTTTAATTTCCTTATTACTATAAATGTGATTGCTGCGAATGCCAAAGGCGCAATTGTTGTGATTGTTGTAATTGTTGTGCTCAATGATAATTTAATGATACTTGTCCACAGACAGACGGACAAACCGGGATTGTAAGGATTGTGATATTTGTATCAGAAGTCTAAAATACCTTATACAGAATATACAAATAAGTAACACGAAAAAAGATTTAGTTTGCATGATATAATGAATGACAAGAAAAGTTCGGAAAAAATAATTTTTAATTCGAATGCACATATCTCTATACATTCGTTTTGATCAATGACCTACCAAGAAGATAATATTAGTGGTGTACTTCGGATTCTAAATGAAAGATTTCCTTGGATTTTCTTAATCTACATAAGATGACTTGTAAAGCATATATAATAGCTGAAAATCTACGAATCTCTTTTACTTTCATTTCCAATAGGAATGTAATTAAGTCAGTCGGTCATTCTTCATATCATTACATGTCTGTGTCTATGTAATAACCCTAATAACTTTTGAACTGTTGATAATAAAACTAAGTGATTGCAATTATTATAGTGAAAATGAAGTGTAAACATTAGTGACTGTTCACAAAACAATTGATGACTAAGTGTTGTAGAAAAAAAGGTCAAGTTCACGTTCACTTGTTGTGTTAACAATGCTTTTCACATTCACGGTTGCTGTTATTGTTGTGTATTCTCAGCAGTGAATTCGTGTTATGTCGTTAAAGATGGAAGACATGGAAGAGTTTAAGAAGTCAAGAATTATTCTCGTATTAATGCAATAAAAGGAAAAGTAAATGTATTGCTTAGTACAGAACTTCCATGATAGTATCGAATTCCTAAAGGAGTCTATTTGTGAATTTATAAAGAATATTCATTCACTGATATAATGTTTTTTCAGATATACAACCGTTTCCAGGGATACGGAACGCCTTTAGGATTCGGAGACATTTGTGATCAATTCTGAAACGCCAAGTATATATATCATGTGGTGCAGTGTTTTTCAGGTATTTTCAGGATTTGTTAATGAACAAAAGATGCCAGACTTCGTTTCACGAAATTTAAAAAGTCATATTTTTCCTTGTCGAAAGATTTGAAGAACGCTTAAAAGGATCTGTCATCGATAGTTTAAAGTGGTAATGCGAATCATTTTTAAAAGGAACAGTTTAGTTTAAAGGGTTAAATAGACTAAACATTCACAGTTACAAGTTAAAGGAACTGTTAATCATATTACGTTAGGAAGTTAACATAGTGATGAACATTTTCAAGTCAAAGTGAACTTTTAAAGAGTATTCTACACATAGTGAGTGAACAGTATTTGAGAAAGTTAAGGTCTATATAATTGTATTTGAAAGACATGTAATATGAACTGAGCGGTAGTCATTTATTTGAAAAGTCAAAGATAAATGTACTGGAACTTTTATTTCTAAATTAAAACTATTTTGTTTTATGAACCTAGACTAATTGTATCAATCTGTTAAGTCAAGTACAGGGATTAAGTAACATTCCTTTAATATAAGATATATATTTTTTATTTAACAAAATTGATGGATCGCTCAACATGAACTGATGGATCGATCATCTTGACATTTAATATAAGAAATTTGACGACTGGAGTAGGTCAATTAAACTAGAAATCTTTCCTAAAAGGATCTTTGTTGAGAAATTAGGGCGAGAAAGTGACAAATATTCCTCTTAGACATGATTAGAATCTAAAAAATAGATTCTATCTTGTTTCTCTTAATATCTCATTGTCTTCAATATTGAATATTAATTATTTATCGAATCCTGTGTACATTGTTTGATATGATTTAAATTCATCTATTGTAGATGATTTTAGTAAATATTCTGAATTTCATTTAATTTTTGGTCAGAAAATGGAAAATGTGAGGAAACTATTACGGTTACGCTTTAACGGCTAAAGTCTTTCTTTGGCTGTTGGCAGAACGAGCAATAATCATAACTACATACTCACAAAACATGCAAACATGCAGCCACTCTTGGGATGTCTGATCGTTCTGTGCGACAAATTCTTCATATAGAACTGCAATTTCATCCATACAAATTGGCAGTGTTCATAAACTTAATCGACGCGATTTTCTTTCACTAAAAAAATGCATGCCAAGCCATTTATGACAATACGCCTGACGACGCCCTTGTGTTCTTCAGCGATGAGGCTCATTTTCATCTTTCCGGTGGCGTGAATAAGCAAAACATGCAATACTTGAGAGGCACAACTTCATGAGAGAACTTCATGAGCAGCCCCTGCATACAGAAGGTGTGACTGTTTGTTGTGCATTGTCCAAAAAAGGCATCATTGGATCATGGTTTTTTGAAGAAAACGGGCAGACAATAACGGCAACTTCTGTTCGTTATATCCACATGATTGAGGAGTTTTTCTTCTTCAAAACGTGAAGAAAGGGATGTGGGGATGTCTGGTTTCAGCGATGGTGCCACGGCCCACACGGCGCGAACGTCGATGAATCTTGTGCGAGAACGCTTCCCAGTACGCCTCATCTCCTTGAGGGGCGATCTTCAGTGGCCGGCGCGCTCGCCCGATTTAGCCCTGTGTGATTTTTTCTTGAGGGGCTATCTGAAATCCTTAGTTTACACCGACCGCGCATGGACACTGGCTCAACTGAAGAACAATATTCAAGCTGCTAGCGACAACATACCCGTCCATATGCTGGAACGAATGGAGAGAAGCTTCAAAAATCGACTATCTCAATGCATTGACTAGAACGGAGACACCCTTAGTGATATAATGTTAAAACATAATAAATAAAAACTTTAAATATATCTCTGTAACATGGAAAAAGCATCAAACTGATATCTCCTATGCTGTTTGTGTTATTCATTTTTAAAATTTGATTTTTCGCTTTAAATTTTTGTGCGGCGCCAACCCGCAATACATCTGAATTATCCGGAGAAGCCACAACGGCCTGGGAAGTCGTATATTCTCCGACGATCTCAATATTAATTTGCTAAATAAATAAAGCTTGTTTTTTTAATGCTATATGCAAGGGTTCCGGATCGAAGCGACGGTACCCGGCTAGTATTATTATATATATTATAAAAATATATATTATAAAAATGTTATTCTGTCTGTCATTCTGTAAGCAAAATGTTAAATTACAAATGATTCAAGAATTTTCACAAAACAAGAATTTTCACAAAGTATTTATCATGAAGTTTTGTAATAAGAACTAATATGTTTCGATATCAAAATGTGTTTGTATTATCAAACACAAAATATTAACATTTTAGCCATATATAAACCACCAAACACAAAGAAAGGTAAATTTACTGAAGAATTAGAGAATCTATTCATAAAAAACTATACTAATTGGTGACGTAAAAATATCTACTGCAAAATGAATAAAAATAATGCAGTACAGAAATACCTAAACTTATGTGCAGAATGATTTCAAAAATTGTCTTTACGGAACAACAAGAAACAATTGTACAATTCATGGAAATACGAAAACAAATATAGATCTTATTTTCATAAATAAACATGATACCGAAACTCCAGGATTAATATGTTAAGAACGAAATTCGGATACTAAAGAGTTGAAAATGAGAAAATAACAGATCCAAATATAATCTATTAATCAATGAGGTTAACAAAACAAAATTCATGAAAATGCACTTACATAAAAAGAAAAGTCCTGACTCACTCACTGACTGACTCATCAACGCCCACCTCAAACCCTTGGACTCAGAAAGCTGAAATTTTGCACAGAGGTTCCCTTTATTATGTAGACAAGGAATAAAGCCGGATTTTTCGAAATTCTCACGGGGTAGGGAATAATCTGGCAAACTGACTATGAAGTGTGTGGCGGCAACCCCAGGTGTGTGTGGCGCCAACCCGCAATACATCTGAGTTAAGCGGAGAAGGTCACAACGGATTTTCCGATCTCAATATTAATTTGCTAAATAAATAAAGTTTTTTAATGCTATTTACACAAGGGTTCCGGAGCGAAGCGACGGTACCCGGCTAGTTAAAAGATAATCTGTTACAGTTGAACTGGACGGAACAAAACATTTCTTCAGGAATACCGATAAACAAAGAAACGCACAAAACTTTTTATGAAGATTGAAAATACATTTTCGTTCCTGAAAAATGTTTTTCAAGGCTGTAAAAAGATGAGAATAAAAACGAATTAGGACAGTAAGCTGAGTACTAAATTGAAAAATAAGGAATAGGGGGAAAAAATTACAAAATTGCATTTATATATTCTTTCTCTAAAAATAACATTATGTTTTTATTTTTTATTTAAAAAAATAAGAAAAAATATAATTTCTTTCATACTTTCATGGCAATAAGTTTCACATTAATTTGATGATAATTTCTAGTAATAGCCTGATTTCGTTACTATAGCTTTGTCCCATCTTAGAATAATATATCCTTAAACTGGGACTGTACGTTAATGATGCTTCTGCAGCTTTTAAAACCAGGAAATATATTTGTAACTTTCAGATTGTAATTTGGAAAAGTAAGCTAATGGAATGTGGCATTAAAATCCACTGAAATTAGTAAACGATTATCTTCAGAAAGAATAGAAGATATTTTTAGAAAGGTTTTCTTCTTTACTTTATAATGAAAGTGTTAGGATGAAATAAAATATTTATTTTCATTGATTTATTAGGTCCTTGATTATGAGACATTGAAATATTAATTTTAGATTTGTACTCTTTATTGGTAATTTTTCCAAATATTTCTTTCGATTTGCTTTTAAATCCGAAATACCAAGTGTTTCTTCCAGGTGTTATTTTTAATAAACACAATTGTATTTAAATTTTGTCTGTCTGGTTTTCCATTTTCCCAGTTGTTGGCTTGTGTTAGAGAATTCGATTTATTGCAATGTAAGATCTTTGTTGGGATGTCAGTCTGAGATTCAGGCTCTCGTTTTTCATTCTTGGCATGTTGTATTCTTGCTTATTGTTCTGCATCGTATCCGGAGTTCTGAATCGCAATTATGTATGGAAATATGTAATTGTTCAGGACTTTACTTTATGAAACAGGAGAAATGTGAATTAGTCGATGTTTTCATTTTCGAGGATGAAACGAAAAGCACCAGTTCTGGATACTAATATGTCTGAATCACAATATATGTATTAAGAACATGTATATTTTTATTGTATTCATTTATTTATTCATCACGACATCCCCACTGTTTTTATTTATTATTTATTTATTCTCTCTTTTTATCCTATGCTCTATTTTCAATTAGACTTCCTTATCTTTGTTTTTATTTCCTTAGTTATCAATTTGGCGTAATTTTTTTTTTATGTGTTTATTCTTTTATTTTGTTAGTTATTTACTTATTACTATTATCCCTTGTTCTATTTCATTAAGAACATGCATATCTTCATTGTATTTATTTATTCATTCATTACGATATCCCCACTGTTTTATTTATTTATTTATTTATTTATTTATTTATTTATTTATTTATTTATGTGCTATTCGTTTTTTAGCCGATTTTCAACAATCATCAACACTGTTTTTATTTTTATTTATTTTTGTTTTGTTTTTATTTATTTGTTTTTTTTTTCTTTCCCTTATTGTATGTACTCCTCCCATTGCTTGAGTATCCGCTTTCCCTTTCAGCTAATGGAATCTACCATGCCCTGATTGGCTGTCATGTTAATTCTTTTATGTTTAAATCGTTTCTTTCAATTCCTTTGTTGGTCTTTTGTATCTGAGGAAGAGAGCCGTTTACACGTGCATTGTTTGGTATTGGTCATTTTATTATAGTAAGTACTGTTCGGTTTCGTAAGCGAGAGCTACTACTGGTGGACGATTCTACTCATCAAAGGGATGATACGCTGAGATGGGCACTTTCCTAAGAAATTCTTTTGGACATTTTCGCTTTTAAGAAAAAAAGAACGGAGGAGCATTTTTGCAATATTATTTATTCTTTCCATAATTCTTTCCCCAAAAGCGCAAATAGAACCCGACTAGTAAACTAACACTATAAAAAGTAAACATCCCATGTTTGTATCTCCTCGCCCCTGTTTGGAAGAAATCGAAGGAGACCTGACGTATGCGTAAAAGTGCTGAAGGCTCTCGCAAATAAAAACGAACAGTATCTATGCTTAAGGGTTTACTCGGCGAATATCGTTATTCTGTTTATAGAGGTGAAAGTTCTTTGTTTTGATGATATTGTTACCTGTGGAACTGGCCAATTCCCCCCCCCCCCTATCTTTTTTTTGTTTTTGTTGGAACCGACCGATGCTGTCTCCCTTGTGAGAAGAGTAGGCTCAACCAACCCAATCTCCCTTGCGGTAGTTGACTCTGTCGAAGTGAAAGGGAGGCAGCCGGCGGGCATATAGAGCAGCGCAGAGAGCTGCAAAGAGGGTGAGGCAGTGGCGATCGGCCACGAAGGGTTCTCCAGGTCGGAGACCAAGAGAGGCAGAGAGGTTTTGTTGGGCAACCGCCCAGAGAGAGTAGGGAAGTGGCTGCCAAGCCACGGGAGGATCTCCAGACCGGAGATAGTGAAAAAGCCAAGCCGAAGTAAATGCACAGTTTTACCGAAGAGAAGCTGAGAAGCACGCTGAACATCAGAAGGCTATGCAAGAAGTCAATCCTTCGCCGAAGAAGTCACACCTAGTGCCGGGAGAAGTTGACGAGGACCGTCCCACTAAGAAAGACAGAATTGGGCAGCACTTCTCAGCCCAGTTACCTAGAGAAGACAGCAGGACCGTCCCGATTCGAGCAGACAACAGGACCGGCCCGAACATAGAAGCCACCAGGACCGGCCCGAACATAGAAGCCACCAGGACCGGCCCGAACATAGAAGCCACCAGGACCGGCCCGAACGTAGAAGCCACCAGGACCGGCCCGAACATAGAAGCCACCAGGACCGGCCCGAACGTAGAAGCCATCAGGACCGGCCCGAACGTAGAAGCCATCAGGACCGGCCCGAAACCAGATGCCATCAGGACAGTCCCGAGCAATTCCCCAGTTCGATATTCTTTTGAGTCCTGTACTTGAAGTATTTTCATTTAATGAATAAATTCTCTGATTTTTATTTTATACTTGCTTTTGTCGAATTCAATCCCCCAGCGCCACCGAACCTGGACAAAAGTTCGGTAGCAATATTTCCATCGAAAGTAAAGGTATGAGGATATGAAAGTTAACAGAAAATCTCATTCAAGGTGAAATGTGGCATGTTATATTCTTATTATTCTGTATCGTATATGAAATATGAAAATTTTCAAAGAATTTCAATTTAATTTTGTTCGTTTTTTTCCAATCATTATTTCAAGAATGGTCACTTCCTTGGCTAGCGTTCAATTCGTAAAGGAAATCATAATTCAGTTTTAAGTGCTTTGGCAGTTTTGTTCCCCCCCCCCCCCCGGACTCGTGCAAATAGAAATGGAATTGTTTCTAGTGAGGCTCTAAAATGCGAAGAATTTAGTCATTTCTAAAAAAAAATGTAATGTTTCCCATGATTACAAAAGTACGCTAATAGATGAAGATGAACATACCTACTTAAAGGTATTAAAATTTTACAAAAAGGTAATTGGAATGTACTCTGAAACGTCGTATTTTTAATATTTACTTTAGTAAATTGTGTTCTCCTAAATCTGCTAACATTAATTAATATTTGCCGAACAATGACTTCTTAATTTCTTTCTTGCACATCCCTTTCTT
>JAFIDM010006943.1:74756102-74767185 GCA_023159025.1 Thereuonema tuberculata
AAAAGCGACTGAAAATTGTATCTATATTACGAAAATCTTTTATTTCTCTTTCGGTCTGGTGCAATTATTGTAATTTACAAAAATAGAAATAATTTCTACAAGTTATCTACTGGAATCCAACATCCAACCTTCTGCTCCGAAGTTAGACGTCTTAGGCATTAGACCACAAGGATTACATTCTAATCTCTATAAAAAATAAAAATATATCACAGATATATGATTCACACGCTGATTCGAAAAGCAGTCGTGAATTGAGAGAATATATACATCAAAAATTAAAATAAAAAAAAACTTTAAAAAAATTTTAGTTTTATTTTACTTGATGTAATTTGTGTGTGTGAGTTTTTTTAATAAATAACAAATTGTTTTCCGTTACATACGCGAGGCTTCCGGAGCGAAGCGACGGGTAGCCGACTAGTTTAAATACATTTTAAAACTTTCAAAAATAATAATAATATTTATTTATTTCAAATAAATAAAATAAAGTCTCCTACAAATAGTTTACATAAACAGACATGAAATGAAAATTAGATAAATAGTTGGACATATATTTAATGTTAACAAAATTATAATTTCACTACATTCAGAAAACAATACATCTCAGCACTATAAATAAATTCAACATAAATAAAAATTAATATTTATTGTTAGATTGTCAAAATGTTCGATTGTCAAAATATAATATTATAACTGTTGTTTGCCAATAATCAATCTGAAAATGCATCAAAAATCACTAAGAAATTGACAAGTTGAGTTGAATGAGTTAACTATTGTAAGAATTCAAATACTTTACGAAAATATATTCTCAATTATTAATAGTGAAATTAATTATTAATAATAAAAGTTTAATTAAAAGTTAATTAAAGGTTAATTATCTACAATTGTAATCCTAGTTTTCTAAAAGTTGAATATTTTATTTACTATGTTTCATCACTCCTCTAGGTACAACAACAGTAATCAACGGTATTTGACAATAATTTAATGGTAAATTACAAAATAATACGTATCGTTAAGCGCTTTTAAATGCGGTCTGAAGTACTGTTATACAAATAAAAAAAAAAAAAAATTGTCCATTATATTTGTTATTCGTATTTATTTGATTCCGATCTCTTTAAATTTTGTAAATAAGGAACTTATGTTTGGAATTAAGTTGTTGCAGTAAACCTTACTTTTCAGTCAAAGCTTACAATAATATTTTGATAACAAAGATACTAAAATGCCAAAAAGGGTCTAAATCTAAAAATGTCAATAAATAAAATAAATGAAAAATTATTGAAATATAACTATATATGTTGCTAATATGAAGACGAATTACATTTCTTAATTCGAAATATTAAATAAATAAAGTTACAAATAAGTTTTAATAAATGTAGTTTTGATAGATATAATCCGATATAATATAATCTAAACTTTTTTAGCCTATTGTTATTTCTTTCTGTAATGACTTTTAATGATAAATACGCATTATTCCGCTCACAAAGCTGCACGCCAATAATTTGGTCTGAATTTGGATTCAGTTGTATTCATTTTTGATAGGCTGAATCATAAATAAATTTATTTCCTCAATCCAAAATGAGAAAAATGAAGCATTAATTCTGTTCCATTCCAAAATCTGAATATCTGTAGTATTCATACTATATTTTTGAATCTTTTAACAATTTTGCTTCTAAATTATTTATATATATAATATGACAGTTCTGATAATGATGACTCCATATGGAAATCTTTTACCTGTTTGAAAATGTAAGAAAGGCTTGAAGAAGGAAAAGCCTCAATAATATTTGCTAATACAGAAAATGTAAATATAAAAAAAAGTTAAGTATATTTTGTTTCAGGATAGCACAGATTTCATCAGAATCGAATCATCCATCATGAAATAAATCCGGGCAATGAAATTGACTTATTTAGATAGAAAGCTTAGCTGTTACATTAATTCATTAAATTTTATTATATAATCATGCTTGAAAAGTTTTCTTCCATAATTTATGATCAAATTGTAATTAATTTTTTTTTCAAGTAACCAGGTACCACGATTTAAAGAGCCTCAATCAAACCTAGAATATCTTCTAGTAGTTACATGACTATATTATAATTACATTGGAACAGAAAAGAAGATAAAAGCCTTAGTAATTATTTTATTTTCATGTAATTTGAAGATCTCTTTATTTTTAGCTTTTAAGTAGGTTTTTGTAGTCTTCTGATAAGGATAAGAAGACTTAATATTCCTGTTAAGTCTATAGACAAGTATCATTAAAATATCATTAAGAATAATGACAACAATCATAACAATTGCAACGACAATCGCAACAATTGCATTTTTTGTATGCGTAACAATCAGATTTATAATACAGCTCTACAACAATTACAATAACCCCAACAACTGGGTCTTTTGCGTTCGCAATAATTTTCTGATTTATAATAATAAGGAAATTAAATTATATTTATAATTTTATTTTCTTATACGTATCAGAAGACGTTGGGAAGCATTTGTGATTGGATGACGTATCGTTATCCTACCTTGTTTTCCTTTTTATCAATTTGATTATTCAAATTATATGCAATTGAGTACAACAATATTTTGTCGAGATTTTTTTACGTTTATTTGTTCTTATGATGACTAAAAAAAAAAATAATAATTTTTTAATATTCTTTGTAGAATAATTTTAAACGACTTCTATATACTGAAAAATGTTTAGAATGTATATTTTAAAATCATAGTTGATACAGTATTATCATTTAACATTTTCTTATTTTATATTATATCGATAGTCAAATTTGAAGTTTCCAAAATTATGCTGTTTTAAGGATTTGGTTACAAATAAAATCAAACTGTAAAAACTTCGCAGCAAATATGTCCCTTACTTTTTTTTCTGTTATTATTTCTTGTTCTTTCTTCTACGGAATTCAAAAAGTTGTCTGTACTCTTTTATTTATGTTTTATCCAAGGGATTTTAAACTATTCTTCAGTTTTAGACAGATTTTCAAACAAAATCTGTAAATAGGTAGCAATAAACTAAATAACTATGTAAAAGAGTACAAAAGAAGAAAACTTATTTATCGCTTAGTTAACAGAAGATAAAGATATTGATTTCCGGTGATTCTTTACAAATTTGTTATCTGTTAGAGTCAATGAACTTCCATTTCCGGATCCATTTCTCAGGAATACAGCATTGGGAAGTTTTTAGAAGAAATGAAAATGAATGTAATCAATTGCTCCAATCAGCAATCTGTAGTAAAAAAGCTTTTCTTCTTCTATATTTCTTTGTTCTAGTTAAGATTCTACTGTGGTTATAAACTGCCTATTTTAATTTCCCATAGTATGTTTGAAGAATAACATCAACTAAACTTGAGGAACTTAGTCTAAAGGAAATTACTGAAGTGCTGTGGCGTTTAAGGAATAGCCTTATCAGGAATGTTAACAGGGATTTTACAAGTTCTACATTCAAAGCCACTATCGACAATTGACCAAAAGAATTCCAATGGCCTGAAGTTGTCAAGTACATTGAATTGGAACAACGTATTTACATTATTAGATTTACTTACAAAATCTGAATAAGAAAGAAAACTCACCAAAGAACCTGGGAAGTTCGAATACAGCAAGAACAAAATTAATGATATTCTGACTCTTCTACTCTGATAAAAAAGTCGTTTTTGCTTTTATGAATGATAAATATTATCAAATATTGCATCATTGTAAGATTATAGTTTACTTTTCCTTGTTACATTAGATACTAAGCCTACACTACTCTATCTAAATAATAAAATAAATATAAACTTAAAATTAAAAATAGAAATTTAATCAGAAAGGATTCACGACAAATCTGGTAAATTTCCGCTGACCCGGAAGGAAAATATTTAAATGTTATAGATCAAATTCTATAACAATTTTATAGATCAAAATCTTAAGCAAACAATACAACTCATTTCTTCGAAATTTCCAGAAAACATAATTCTGGAAGGAAATCTTTTAAGTTTTATTAAGCTTCTTATGTTAATACTATTAATATTAACAAAAATATCCTTTAAAGTTAAAATGATCATGGATGTTTTGGTTCGTAATTATTATTTATTTAGCCATTTGAAGAAGATAGAAATTTGAAGAATATAGAACTGTTAGTAAAAATAAATGCTGATCATTAAAAAACCATCTTTTTAAAACCAGTTTCCAAAGATTGAAACAATTTTCCAGAAGGAAAAAAAAACAAGTAAGAGATATTATTGTTTAAACATAATGCATAATTTTGAGTTAATCTATATTTTCAGCTTTCTATATTTAAACTTCTTCACATTTAAATAAAAGAAGTCGGAGCTTTTTAGGAAAGAACGTTGAAAATTTTTCGTGGAAATCACTACAACTGTTGTTCTATTATCAGATTTAGAATAGATTAGATTCTTTGAAATATGAGAAGCCAGTAAGCCAAGCACTGTGACCTCTTGGATAAAGATAGATATATCTTTAAAGATATAAATGTTTTATCCAAAACATTTTGTTAAGATATGGAAAAAAAAAACATATAAAAGAAATTTAATAAATGCAATGTGATTGTAAACATTTTTTTCGGAGCAAGCCTAATTATCATGATAAACAAATAGGCTACTAGCAAAGAAAAGGATTCTGACCCTACAATGGTGTATTGTTATTGCTATTGATTTTGTAACTGAAATAATTATTAATTTATTTCAGAAGATTGATGTAACTATTAACACTGATTCCTACTGGACTTATCTGAGAATAAAATGACGTTAGGTATTAGATGGCGACCAAAATCAAGACACTGTTGAAAGATCTTAAAGCCTACTTTTCGGAAAAAGTTATTCTTAAGAATTCTTCATTATTTTCTTTGTTTTGTTTTTTTCTATGTCGTGGAAACGACAGAAATAAATATCCAATGTGTTTGATTTTTAATTGTTTCATTTTCAGGAAAAATTAATCAAGTCTGCAGTATTTGCTTAAGTTTTTTATAGCCCATTAATTTTAAATATATCAAACCATGCGCTAAGTAATGGATTATCAAAAGAGCACTGACTGATTCATGAGCCTTAGATTCCTTTGAAAATAGACTAAAATTTGGAGACAATGGTATGAGACACGTCAAATTTATTCTTAAGATGAATAATGTTTGTTGTCAATTGCAATAATTTAAAAAATACTGAAAAATAAATGAAACAAACAAAAAAATATATAATTCAATTATAATTGGAGAATAATATTGTTGTTTTAAATATTTTGAGAGCAATTGAAAAAATTAATACTAAAACAAATAGTGTTAAAACGGATGAAAGAAAAACGTTAATAATTAGGTCCATTGATATTCGTTTAATACAATTGAAGAATTCTATACAATCTGAGATTTTATATGATTGAATTTAAAAATTATCTGTTAACATCTACTAAATCGTCATTGTTGCGACATTAAATAAATAGTAAAATTTTTATATGCAAATTAATATTGCAAATGAAGGATTACTAAAATGAGTGAAATCATTGCTTCATTTCTTTGTTTTTTTCTGAAAATTTGTGTCGCTCTATTTTATTCGATGAGGATACGGTTGGATAAGATATCAAATATAAAAGTTAGATAATCTTTAGTCCTTAAATAAGCGTACGAAATTTCAAGAAGTAATTGGCCAGACACACCCACAGACTGACTGATTTGATGAGCTTTCACTTTTATAGGAAAATAGGTTAAAAAAATGGAAACAGTCGAATATTCCTCTTCAAAGATGATATCTTGAAGATATTAAATAATGTTCAAGGATTGATTTCTAACAATAATCGGATTATCTCTTCCTTAAACTTTCCTCTCCATAATTAATATGAAGTAAAACAAATTTAGAATTTACATATTTTTAAGAATGATATCGATTAAGAATGATATCTTTGCACATTGAATAACTCTTAAACAAAGACAGATATCAATGATATAATGATAGTTAATCAGCTTAGTGTTCAAATGGAAAGACAATGCCAAAGCTTTTTGCAGGCAATTAAGTGAACCGGAATCCATTAGAAGATATTGCTTTTAACGTACGAATCACTAATCCGATTATTGGTAACTTCGGGTTCGAATTCATAATCTTCTAAACCACTAAGGCCACCGTAAAATAGCAGTATTGAAAATAATATTTCGAAAAAGTTTTAATCTTACAAATAGAAATTATAAGTTTTTTAGATATCTTAGAATCTTAAACAGAAGTTAAAAATAAGATGTTATTTTTTTGATTTAAGAATTTATATCTACGTACAGTATTAGGTTTTACATTTTTACTAGTTGCGACCCGTGAAATATTCACGGAAGTAAAACAAATTCCACATTTTTGAAAAACACAAGATTGAAAAAGATGTTCTAAGCTATTTTTTTTAGAAGTCAGTAACAGCCCACATGTAATTCGAATATCGGCTTATTTGTTAAAATAATATTATATAATATTGTTAAGATAAAAAAAAATAAAAAGTTGATTTACCACTTTCGTAGTAGCCAGAGCTGCTGTATCTGTAGATGTATTTTATATATTTTACAAAAATTATATATTTGTGTTTAGCAAAGTAAAATTATATTAATGACAGTTCAGTAGTGATAAAGGATATGGCATATAAATATTAGCATAGAAAATAGCACTCTAAAATTTGGTAAACAGTTAAACAAAGTTTATATCTTAGATGAACTTAATTCTTTTAAATACATTTATCTTTCGAAAAATAAACAACTTCTTAAAAGAAATATTATTCTTCAAGATTCAGATGAAAATAAACTATTGTCTCTTCTATAGTATCAGTTCACATAGAAAATTCGTAACCCTACTATAGTTCCATCAGTAGGAAAGTTTATCAAGGAAAATTATTTTCTCAGTATAACCTTTAATATCTTCTGTAATAATGGGATGAAATCGAGGCCACCACACTGTCAATTATAGAACAAAATTTATAAACTTATGGAAAAATAGAAAAAGAGATTAATTCTTCCATCCCCTTCCTCGACGTGTACCTCACAGGCACAAGCACTGGCATTAACACTGCCGTCTACCGGAAACCCACCAATACCGGTTTGTCCCTCAATTTCAACTCGGCGTGCCCCCCTGCATTCAAAAGAAATGTAATTAATATGGCGGTTCAACGCGCATTCCATCTCTCCAGTTCGGAGGAGATTTTCTCCAGAGAACTCCACCAGATCTTCCAAATCTTTATTTCCAATGACTTTCCCATATCCTTCATTTCCCAGAATATAGCCCTTTCCCTCCACAACATTTACAACCCCTCACCTAAGGATACCCAGAATAGAAAATACTATGCCTCCATACCCTTCCACCCTTCAATCTTCCCCGCTCTTCAACGCATCCTGAAATCCCACAACATCATCCTCACCTCCCCCATTACTCTTTCTCTTAACCGTTTCTTGAGAGACTACTCGTCACGCTCTTTTCAGAAGGTACCCAAAGGGGTGGTCTACGCAATTCAATGCAGGGACCACCCTTGTAAATACATTGGTGAAACACGGCAGGAATTGAAAGCGCGCATGGGACAACACTCCTATGCCATTAAAAACAATGACTGCAATTATCTTACTGTTGGCCACCATAAAGCTCTGAACCATTCCATAAACACGGAGCAACCCCAAATCATCTGCTATGAGAAGCACACCTTCAAAAGGAAATGCAAAGAAAGCTTCCATATCCTTACGGACAGAGATTGCTACAATGACAATTTGTCCGTAGTAACCATCCCCCAATATGGCTTCCATAAGTAACCAGCCCCTCTTTGCTTTCACCCCCTCCCCTTCCTCTCGGCACTCCCTTTATGCTTTTTTGCAGATAAACCTTCCTCTTGGCTCTATATAAGCTTCCTCATGGGTACATCGCGTCCACTTCAATTCATTCATCTTTTTGCTCATTCTTTTTTAAATAAAAAATTTTTTGTATATTTTTTTTTTTTTTTTAAATATATATATATTTTTATATATTTTTATAAAAAAATTTTCTCGTTTAATACCTTACGATCTTCCCTTTCCTTACGGAGGAGTATCACCACAATGACAATTTGTCTGCAGTAACCTCCCCCCCAATATGGATTCCTTAAGCAACCAGCTCCTCCTTACTTTCACCCGTCCCTTCCTCTCGGCACTCCCTTCATGCCTTTTCCTTGATAAACTTTCCTCTTGGCTCTTAATATTGGCTTCTTCATTGGCAAAATCGCTTCCACTTCAATTAATAAATCTTCTTTCTGCTCATTCATTCTCTCGATTAAAACCTTTACGCATAACCTTCCGCCCCCTCCCCCACATTCATGCTACAAATCTACGCATCTTTCATTCCTCTCGGAGTTTACAACTTCTCCCCTTACACCACGGCCCGAAGCGATGACGTAACGAAGTAGGGACCCCTTCCCCCCCGGAATGGAAAATGGAAGGAACCCTGACACACGTGACCCATTGTTCTCCAGCGACTGCAATGTCGTTATTTTTTTTAAATTTGTAACCGTCCACCTGATGAAACAGTGTTAACACTGTGAAAGTACTTGTAATGTAGTTTATTTTGTTAAGTTTATATATTTTGTTCTATAATTGACAGTGTGGTGGCCTCGATTTCATCCCATTAATTTAGAAGACACACACGTTAAAATTAATACTATCTTCTGTAATAATTCACTATAATACGTAGTAAAAGTTCTGTTCACTATTAGTGTTATGCTAACTATCTCTCTTGCAATACTTTAGAATTAACACTATTATAGAGTCACATATTCTGGCATTATGTTGTATCATACACTAAGATGATTCAGTTCAATCTTTAAACTTTAAATATTATATATTTCTTCTTTACTTCTACTTGAATTACACATGAATTAAAAGTTAATTATTCCGATGCACTTAACATTGTCTTCTCTGTGGTAATAAACAAAGTTATGAAAGTCACTTACTTTGTCTTCTTCTTAATTACCCTGAATAGATCTGTGAGTTGTGTACTCTGCGTAGCATTTCTTGTATCGTTGAAAAAACTATGCCTTTCTTTAGGAAAGTTCTAGGACCCATTCTGTCTTGTACTTGCTCCTTTGCAGTCGTCTAGGCTTATCGCTTAGGATCTCGAACGTCGGACTATTTCCCTCTTTATACAGGAAAATAAATTAAAAGTATTAGTACTATACTAAATACAATAAATGTTGAAGTAAAATTACTATTCTTAATTTCACATTAAGTAATTCTACTTATGTCACTTGTCCTCAGTTATTCGTCATCATGGACTTAACTTGTATCTGCCACATCTTAATTCTATCGTGCCGATAGAATTTACTTCTACCTTCCGTTCATCGTACTTTGGGGAAGTCCTAATCTTCAGAGAGTTTTCTTTGGTCACTTAGCAACCAACTTTCTAATATAACAGCCAAACTTCGTTTGCTCCAGCATATTATTCCTACTCTTACATAACAATAACAGTATCTCTATTGTTATCAAATAATTAAGCTCCTATAATCCTTTTGTTAAGGAAATTTCACGAGATTGATTTTATTAATTTTATTAATTCATATTGCTTAATAAAATAAACCTATTTAACAACAGTTTCTCATTATGAAACATAATGGCAACCTGCTCGTCGAAATTGGCTCATCGAAATTGAGGCAATATTAACGGAAGTAAAACAAATGCCACATTTTTTAAATATCCTGAAATTTTTGAAAAACACAAGATTAAAAAGATGTTCTAAGCTCATTTTTTAAAAGCCATGACTTCCGCAACAGCCCACATAAAATTTTAATGACTAAGCCAAATTTTGTTAAAATAAAAGAAAATAAAAAATTGATTTGCCAGTTTCAACAATAACAATAACGAATGTCCAATAGTCTTTTTTACGGCGTATTCGTACTCCCTTATACGGATACCCAGTGTCCTCGACACCTATCGACAGAAAAAAATGCACATTGTTGTAGATATTGTCTATCACCGTAATTTTTTACTCAATGAAATTCATTAATGTCTCGGCGAGCACGGCTTAGGAGTTATGTCTACGACACATTTATGGTGATTAATAGTAGTTACGTTGATAACGTTCTTTCGGACTTTAACTCCATAAATCCCAAAATCCAAGACACCATGGAACTGGACAATGAGGGGAGCTTATCTTTTCTAGATGTCCATATTATAACGCAGGGAACTAAATATGAAACAACGTTTTACCGGAAAAAAACTGACGCCCTTATCACCATTAATTTCCATAGCGCGGTACCGATGTCTTACAAGAAAAATTCCGTGTTTATGGCCCTGGAAAGAGCGGTTAGAGTTGTTCCAATCGTGAATCTTTCAGTCGTAAATGCAATAAGATCCTACAAATTTTCCAGGCTAATGCGTTTCCGGATGTGTTATTGAAAAGATGATTAAAAACCTGTAATAAACGTAAGTTGGCGGGAAAAAATAGGATACATAACATTAGAATAGATGAAGCAAGCAAAAAAGGAAAATCCACAAAAAAGCAGTTAAGTCGGTATGTATTCTTAAAATGATGAAGATCTGATAAAAAGAATAAAACCTACGATGGTTAGCGCGGGTATCGGTATAGCCTGAAAACCCTCAAACACGATGGGATCAATTCTTAACAGAAGGATGAAGGTACACTTCCAAGAATCTTTATTAAAAATGTAGGGGAACCGTGTATGGAATTAGATGCCAAAGGCTTCATCAAAATCAGTCTAAATGTCTATATATTGGCAATTCAAAAAGGGGGCACTGGGTTTCCGTCTAAGGGAGCACGAATACGCCGTAAAAAAGGCTAACAGGGCTTACACTGCGGCACATTGTATAAGTACGGGCCACTCCCTAGACACTAGTAACATTGAGGTGTTTGGACAACGGAAAATTAAGTATTCGCGTGAATTCTTTGAATCGGGGATGATTCGGTTCTTGCATAGCTTTAACCAGGATTTGTCGACAGTAAGCATCCTGGAATATGGATTATAGACAGAGGGAGTTACGGCGCGCCTCCATTCTAATACCAGAAGGTGGTTTCCGCCCAGTTTCAGACGTCTCCCACCAGGGGGGGGGGGGAAGCCGGAAGAGAACGGTAAAATTATTCTGATAAAAGCCACATCTCTCTCTTT
>JAFIDM010006943.1:74775556-74790954 GCA_023159025.1 Thereuonema tuberculata
ATTTAATAAATTAAAACACTTCAAAAATATAAGATAAGGAGAATATTATTTTTCATCCTTTGAAAATACAGCAAAACCTCGTTAAGTCATCACTCCTATTTAAGTCGTCGTTTTCCTTTGGTCCCGACAAGGTCTCATGCACAATAATGTAAAATAACCCTCCTTTCCCCATCACCAAATTTAATTCTACTCCGGATAACTCGTCACCCTAAAAAATGGCCAAAAGCATCTTTCTTCTCCATTTTGCATGCCGTGGTGTTGTCTTTCAGCCCCGCCCCTTCACTTTAAGTAAGCCAAGCCTTTACGGAGAATTTTAGACCACGCCTGTCACTTCATTCCTTTCCTACTCCTTCGGAGGATTTGGGTTCTTAGAATCTCGCTGCTAATCATTCAAAGCACACTTCTCGCTGCGACTCTGTCGAGTGTAGACGTTTTTCTTGACTGCTACTGAGTGTGACTTTATATCATAGCGAGTAAGCCCCGCTATACGATCTATTTTTTCCCTTGCAATTTCGTGGTTCGATTACGTTTTTACCATGCCAGGGAAACGAAAACTTACCTCGTTATCTTTTAAAGAAAAAAAAAAGACTTAATTGCACTTTTTGAAAAATCGAATGTTTCGAAAATAGCTTTTGCCAAAGAACACCATATTCCCAGGACAAATTTAAACGATATTCTTTCATCGAAACAAGTAATTGAAGAAGCTGACTGGAAAGACAAAAGAAAGAGAATGAGGAAATCGAAGTTTGACGAGATCGAGGAGGTTTTAGTTTGATGGCTAAACCATTCCAGATCACAAAATATGCCGATTTCTGCCGTGATTCTCAAAGAAAAAGCCATGGAAATTGCTAAGGAGTTGAAAATTGAAGATTTCGGCGGCAGCAATGGTTGGCTGGAACGTTTCAAAGACAGATATTGCTTTTCGTTTAAAAGATTAAAATGTGATAACTATAAAAAGTGTTTTGTTTTTTTTATTTTCCACTCATTCATTTGCTTGTATTGATTTCTGAAAATCTTGTTTTTCTCACCGAATCCTACAGCAATTCATGAAAATACTGTATTTCATTGTTTTGTTTTTTTCATTTGTTTTTTTCAAAAATTCCCACTCCGCCTAAGTCGTCACTCCGCTTAAGTCGTCAAAAATGTTTGGTCCCTTGAATGACGACTTAACGAGGCTTTACTGTATTTATTTATTTCTAATCGTGCAATACGTTTCTACGTAATGTTCTTACTATAACCGGGGGTGGGATCAATATTATATTAAACAAAGAAGAAGAAAGAAGAAAGCAAAGAGGGGGGTAAAAATGAATTGAAAAACAAAAAGGAAGAAAGAAAGAAAAGAAAATTAATAAATAAAAAAAGCCCAATTGTTTAAAAGTAAAGAATTTGAACTTCCTTTACAGGATTATGACAAAATGTTAAACAATATTTCACCAATGCAGATTTCGTTCCGGCAAGCCGAGTAGTCTGAGCGGCGGTCTGGTATGAGACAGATGTGTCAGAATCTGGATTCGAATCCCGGCGCTTGGTTTGGATACTATTTCTCTTTAGTATCTGTTTCTCTTCATAGGAGCCAGAATTCTGACTGTCACCTTAGAGTGTTTCCTGGATAATAAAATCGAAACGACAGTAAAAGCAACAAAAAAAATCCTCATCATAGAGCGTGATTCTATGACCAGTGATCCGAAAATGGATCAGGGGACACTGCTAACGTTTTTTTTTTTATTCTCAGTTCATATTTTTTTTTTTTTTTTATTTTCGACTTTGTATTTTGAAAAATTAGTATTATAAAAATTCGCTTTTCGAAAACTTGTATTATATCTATTGCTATTTCTTTAGTTTATCTTTGTTTCATCTTTCCTGTCATCTTGTTTTCCGTTTTCTTTAGTTAATTTATTATTTCCTCCTTGTTTCTATTTTGTTACTCTGCTTACTTCAAAACTTTCTTTTAGTTTGCTTTCCTCTTGGTCATTAATCTGTCAATTAACTGTCCCTACGTCACTTGTTGACCTGATGTTGACCTCTTCCCTATTGATTAATATATTTGTGTTTTATTATTCGATATTTTGATTTCTTTGGATAGATATATCGGAGCCGTTGACTTGTAAAGATGTTGATTATGGAGTCTCCTTTGTTTATCTTTCTATGCTTTGAAAGCCGATCATAAGAATTTAGTAATTAAAAAGGAGTAAGAAGTTAAGTAGTAGTGAAACAAACGCCACCCTTATATTGTGATTCGTAGATGATACCAAAGCGATGAATTTAACAGTGAAGAGAACACTTAATCTATTTTTTGAACTGGCGAGCAGTGAAACTGTGTGTGTCTCTTATAATCCTTTGTCCATGTGCTATGTTGAGCATAGAACCCCATCGATGCGGCGAAGCTATCCAGAGCCACAGCCTCGTTTCATAAACGAAACCTTCGGAGTGTTGTCTACAATGAAAGTTCGGTGGACATCAAAACTATCATCACGGAAAGTGAAATCGCTTCTTGGTTTTCGAAGATTCTAGTGAAATATAACAGTCTATGCTAATTAACATAAGTGTGATGTTTATGACGGAAAGTTCATAAATTTTTGAATGTTGTGATTTAATGTTTTGTGCTATGAAAAATGGGATCCCAAAATTTCGACACACTGAGAAACTACTAACTGTAAGTAATGTTTTTCTTTATTAAAGGCCAGCGATGAACGTTCATCTTTTTAATTTTCTCATTTAAGCTTCTTCCTTCACCTGGACAATATAGTGAGAAAGGAAGCAGGAAAGTGGGAACTTTTGGCTTAACTGAATTCTGGCGATAATGTAGCTATGTGGAACTTTTAGTTTTAACTATGTGTTTTCATATTAATTGATTTTTTTTATCTGTGTTTCTCTTTTCATCTTGGATCCATTAAATCGATATTTTATTCTCCCATTAAATCTTGTTTTTAGTGTTTCCATTATTTATCATTTCTTAATTTATTTTGTTGGTTTTTGTTCGTTTTCCTCAAAAACGAGCTGGTAGCAAAGTGCTTTATCCTTACATATCTGTGTTTCTCTTTACATCTTGGATCCATTAAATCAATATTTTATTCTCCCATTAAATCTTGTTTTTAGTGTTTCCTTTATTTATCATCACTTAATTTATTTTGTTTGTTATTGTTCGTTTTCCTCAAAAACGAGCTGGTAGCAAAGTGCTTTATCCTTACATATTCATGAGTAGATTATTTCTTTTATTAATTAAATAAATATTAATCCGTAACAACACGTCAACAACAGCCAATTTAGATCAACCACAATGTTTTCTTCTAAAACTGATGGTTTAAAACTGATGGTTACAAGAGGAAAATTATATAGAAGCTCCATGTATTCGGATTTCAGATTGCATCAACAGAAATCAGTTTTACTATTAATGATATATTTTTTATATTTTTGGCAAGAAAGCCAATCCGTCATTTAAATAATACACAACTTGTTTTAAGTTTTAGTATGCAGTTGACTAATAATTTCAATTTTTATTTTATTTTCCTTTAAAGTTGTTGTGTTTGCATTTCTCGTTAATTCTACATCATTTTTTATTACACATGCATATGTTTTCTTTTCTATTTTTGGCCTTTTTATGTTAATTTTTGGTTGGATAAAGAAGTTGTTGTAATATCGAAAATTTGCCTTTCTAATATTTTGTTTTTTTGGTGAAGTAAAGTCTGGTGAAATTCTTAATCGTAATTGTATAATAATTTATTCCCGACAATTCAATACATACTTTTTATCATATCAGGCATTCTGAGATGGGTCAATCCATATGAAATCAACCAATGGGTGTTGCTGACATATTTTATTTTATTTTTGATAGTACATTTTCTGTTTATATATACATTTGGGAGTACAAAACGATTTTTTTAAAAAAATTATTATTATTACTTTGGCTTTTATCGGCCATTTTGTATACGAGGGTCGGCGTTTTCAGAGGTTAGCGATAAGTTAAATAACTTTTTTGTTTATTAAGATATCAACTTGAAGTAAAATCCATCTTATTCTAAATGAAACCATCTACAAATCAAATTCTGATCACAAATGTGTTAAGTTGTAAGGAAATAACCTAAAATTTAACTAGAAAAATATGTTTCCGATTAGAATAAATTGAAGATTTAGGGAATTTTTTTTCCAAGAAGGGATTAAAACACAACTTTAATGTTTTTTCCCCTTAAAAATATAATAGAGAAGAAGACTTAAAAAAATTTGATACCTTTTAAATGCCACCTTTAGGTTTTACAGGCCTTCAAATATCGCAATTTGTCCAAAATTGCCGATTTTCAAACAGGTATATCTCAAATTGGGACTGAATCAAAAAATCTGAAATTTTCAAAAAATACTCTTCTAGTATCTGGTAGTAACCACATGAAATTTCATCATTGTGTTTTAATCAGAAGTATTTTTTTTAATTAAAGAAAAAAGCAAAAATACACAGTACGACACACATTGACGCAGACTCCTAAAGTGTTAAAACACTTAAATAAACCCACCTAATAAACTAAAAAAAAAATAAAATAAACATTTTATTTTACTAAAGAAGAATTTTTTTTATATATATCTTCAGTCAAATGTTTTTGAAAGCAGTGCACAGTCACGGTACTATGGTCACTTATAACAGAAAGGCTTCTGTGGCTCATTTCAGCATCATGCAGCTCATAAAAGGGTGCAAGGTAACTTGAGGGTTACTCCAATGGTAGCTCTGGATTTCAATTACAGTTTACACATTTTGTACATATAGGCCTAGAATAGGTTAGTTAATTAGGTGTGGTTTTTTTTTAAGTGTTTTTAACAGTTTAGGAGTCTGCGTCAATGTGCTTCGTACTAGGTATTTTTGCTTTTTTCTTTAATTAAAAAAATACTTCTAATTAAAACACAATGATGAAATTTCACGTGGTTATTATCAGATACTAGAAGAGTATTTTTTGAAAATTTCAGATTTTTTGATTCAGTCCCTATTGGAGATATACCTGTTTGAAAATCGGCAATTTTGGACAAATTGCGATATTTGAAGGCCTGTAAAACCTAAATGTGGCATTTAAAAGGTATCAAATTTTTTTTAAAGTCTTCTTCTCTATTATATTTTTACGGGGAAAAAACATTAAAGTTGTGTTTTAATCCCTTTATGGGAAAAAAATTCTCTAAATCTTCAATTTATTCTAATCGGAAACATATTTTTCTAGTTAAATTTTAAGTTATTTCCTTACAACTTAACACATTTTTGGTCATTATATGATTTGTAGATAGTTTCATTTAGAATAAGATGGTTTTTATTTCAAGTTGATATCTTAATAAACAAAAAAGTTATTTAACTTATCGCTAACCTCTGAAAACGCCAAAAACGGCCAACCCTCGTATACAAAATGGCCGATAAAAGCTAAAGTAATAATAATAATTTTTTTTTAAAAAATCGTTTTGTACTCCCAATTGTATATATAAACAGAAAATGTACTATCAAAAATAAAATAAAATATGTCAGCAACAAATTATTTTTTTATTGGTTGATTTCATATGGATTGACTCAGATTCTTTTCGAGAGAACTGAGCTTTTAATTTTTGGTATGACATTAAAACATAAATAAAATTTTCCAGAAATTTTCATTTTTATTTTAGCTTAACCTCTCTGTTTGGATCTTTGGAATCCTCTGGTTTGCCACAAGAGGCAGCCAGCATATATAATGAGAAGAGATTTATTACTTCATCCTTACTTGTCGATAATAAAAGCGTGGGCTTGGATTGTTTACATTTACTTCAGATTGCTCTTCTATTATCAGTATCATAATGAAAAGGAAAAGATAACAATAAGATAATGAATTTAATCATGAACTTTTGGTTGACGTCACTTTCTTTTTAATATAAAAACATACCTTGTTTTCCTCAGTGGGCTTACCACAAGGCTTTCAGAAGTAAGTTAAAAGACATAAGAAATATTCACTGAAACAATGCTAAATTAATATTTACCCAATATAATATTATTAGTTAAAAATAAATAAGATAAAGAAGAATAGAAATACAAATAAAAAAACAAACAAATACAAGACACCTTAGACAAAATTGTGAAATAAAATTCTTAAAATCAAATAAATGCTTCTTTACGACAAACTCTGATAGAAAAGAAAACCAATGTATTTAATTAGATCTCAACTTAGGTTGTAACACTATTCTCTGCTGTTCATGAACGTAGAAGATTTGTTAGTGTTAGTATTAGCATTTATTAGTCGGTGAGGTAAGAATGAAGTCGTTATTATAAAGATTAAAGAGAGAGGTGATAAAATAGATCCTTCAGTTAAGCCTCTATGCGTAGAATACCAAGATCAAGCGTGTTCATTTACCTTGAGTTGATATTGGCGTTTGATGAGATAGGAGGAGAGCCATGATAGTAGAGGACCTCTTGTGTCTAAGTGTTCTGTATCTGCTGTATAGCTTATTAATGTCAATGGAGTCAAAGGCATCTAAAATAGACTTAGGACAATCTTCTTTGAGGCCATGTTTTTTGTAATGAATTCGGAAAATTCAAGTCACGCGATTTAAATACAGTCGGACCTCTATTTAACGAAGTCGCTAAATCCCGAAAAAAAGTTCGTTATATGGAAAATTCGTTAAATAGAGATTCACCTTTTAAAATTACTTTAAACTACATAAAACATATTTAGAATACGTAAACAATAAATATTATTAAAAAAAGTAATAATTTTAATGACATAAAGCATACATTATGACATGCGTCCTTAAAATTTACTAATAAAATCTGTTAATTTTGTCTGAGTTTTTTTGCTCTTTTTTTGAAAGTGTTTTCGCTCATAGTACGTCTCGCATCTTTGCAATGCACTAAAAACCCCTTCAGTATTTTCTTCAAATTGTAATCCGCGTCGGATTGTTTCAAATGATTTTAGCATTTCGTCATACGAATTTTTTTTTTTTTTATTTCTGCATCATGATCATTTCCATTTTCATCATCATCTTCATCGCAATTCATAGCTGTATTGTTTTTATTTTTCACACTGTCCAAAATATCCGATTCAGTTAGTGTTTCCGAGGTCTCAACTTCAAAATCAAATGAAGGATAATCATCAATCAGCACATCATCGTTAATTTCTTCTTTTTCCCTCAGTTGTATCCAAATTTTTTTCATTTCCTCTAAGGGAATGTTGAGAATAAAAACATTTCAATGAGAAAAAAAAAATAGATACTACGAAAAAAGTTCGTTAAATAGAAAATATTTAAGCACTTCGTTATTTGGAGGTTATTTTACGAAGAAATTAGCAAAATGTTCTTGGTTCCAAAGAAAAGTTCGCAAAATAGAGAAATTCGCAAAATAGAGGTTCGTTAAATAGAGGTCCGACTGTAACTGATTAAAAAAAAAAAAAAAAACAGAAATAAAACTTAATATTGAAGTTTCAGCTTCCTAGGAAAAGTGTTTTAGCTATCGACAGCAAGAAGGTATATCTATTTATTTTGACGTAGGCCAATAGAAAGTATCTTAATAGAAATTTAGTGTTGTAAATTTGTTTAACATGTTGATATAATTATGAAAATTAACAAAATAAAATTAGGTCGATTTTATAAAATAAATAAATTGAGTTCCTTTGCTTATGGATATATCAAAAATACTCAGTTATGTGATTATCTCATTGCAGATTTTAATAAAAATGAATGAATAAATAAGAAATAAAGAAATAATGAATAATAAATTCGCTAACATCATGTTCTGTGTAGGAATGTTGAGAATAACAAGATTATTAGTGTTAACTATGACATTTAAGGGAGCAACTAATTGCAAAAATGAGTATTGTCTTTTAAATTTTTAAGCAGTACAGATATTAACATGTTTTTTAGGCTTCTGATACCGTTAAGCCTTATATCACGGGTTTGTCTGTCTGTCTCTGAACAAGTATCAACTCAGCAAACACGAGGGCTAGAGACTTGATTAGGGTGTCGTTGAAAAGGTCGTTGAAACGGTCCAAGAGTAGTTCAGAGTCGAAGAGTTTGTGTCTCTCGCTGGTCGGGCTCCAAGGTAGCGATAGCGATTAGTAAACCAATCACAATGCTTCACAACGGCTTCTGATACGTGAATGAAGAAAATTATTCAAAGTTATTGAATCAGTCCATTAACAAGGTTTTAGCTAAGAATGACGATTATTCCATATAAATAGTGATTTTTCTGTATTTTACGTATAGATAGGAGCTACTTGGATCTCTTTTTTTAAATCATAATTAGGAATTCAGTCTATTAACAAGGTTTGAGTGAAGAATGACGATTATTCCATAAAAATAGGGGTGGGTAAGATAGCATGGGGTTCCAAACAGATTCGATTTCTATTCAATTAAAAATTGAATTAATTCAATCAAATTAATTAATTGAATTGAATTCATTGAATTAATTCATTGAATTGAATTCATTGAATTAATAATTCAATTGACTTAATTCAATTCACCCCCTTTCGATTTTAATTCAATTTGACCACAGCTGGTAGACCACGTGCTTCTCCACATAATCGTCACTGATTACATAAACATACACTATATTATTTTCATATCGTCCCCGGAGATTTTAACGAAGATATTTTAACATCTTCGGCTATATTAGAACCACTTCTACAAGAATTTAATCTGAAGCTCGTCTCATCTTCAAGAAGCACCACCAGGTATGGAACGTGTCTCGACGCAGTTTATTCTAAGTAAAGGTGACTCAGCCTGTACTCTACTCATCCTTTTTCTGTGTTCATGAGCCTATTGTGGTGAATTCTGAATTGTAAAGTTTTCAATAAAAACAGTTTGTTAGCTTATTATAACTTTTGAAAAATTTTCTTTATTCACGTATCAAAAGCCGTTGCGAAGCATTGTGATTGGTTTACTAATCGCTATCGCTCCCCCTTTTTTATTTATATAGTTATATTTTTCGAATGCTACTAACACATACTTAGACTACTTTTAGTAATTTTTTGGAAAATTGATTCTCGATATCATATCTTTTTCATTATTCTAAACTGTTTTATTTCAAGTTTTAATTAAAAAAAGTTTAAAGAACTGAGTTTCGATAGCCTAAAAAAGACTTGATTAATATATTTAGTCATTGCCATTGATCTATAACGTTTATTGCCTACTCATTTCTTTTTGATTACGACTCCATTTGATGACGAATTCCTGAAGTTCTTCATAATTCCAGTTCAATTATCAAACATGCCTTCACGAGTCAACTCGCCAAGAAAATCTTATCATCAACATTTTTTAATAATTTTTTTCTTATCTAGCCGCAATATTATGCCAACCTTAATTTTCTTCCAAAATGCTTTCGTAATTAAAAGAGAAATAATAAAAAAAAAAAAATATCCTACTTCTTTACCAACAATCATATGTAATTCAACTTTTAAGTTCTCAAAGCATTAATAACGGTCTAAAATAAAAATGTACTGAATAATCTCTCATCATATAAACCGTTGTAAGTATACAAATAATACTATTTATCATTTAGAAGTTTTGGAATTTCTATTATCTAAGATGTTGCAGTAAAATTCAGTCTGCTTCAAATTTGTTCCTGAAATATATTTTTATGTAAATTTTTATTTGTAAATTTTCTCTAAATATTAGGAGTTTTTTTTTAAGATCTTCATTTAACATGTAATAAATATCTATATTAAAAAACAGATATCACACTTTTTATAATAGTAATAATAATATATTTTAGTGACAGTTTCGAACATTGAGGGTTCTTCATCAGACTGGTTAAAAGCTTACATCTATTTGGAAATATAAGTAATTTGAAAGCATCAAGAGAAAGTAGAGGGGCCAATAAAAATTGGAGGGCGATTTTGTATTTAATTTATTGAGTGAGAAGATTTAAGGGCTAAACGCACTACCTCGTGTTCCGTTACGTCTCTGCAAGATAATTGCTCTAGTGACATAGTCTTCAGGGTCACAAGAATTCAGTCTCATAAGACGTAACGGAGATCCAAGTCAACGAAATGTAACGCCAGCCGTGGAATTATAACGCCAGCCAATCCGGTCATGTGTGTGATGCAACAGCCAATCAGAGAGCACTAACATATTCCTTACAGATTTTCAAGATGGATACCAAGTTCGGCCGATGCCATTTTGGCCACCACTTCGATTGACTCCAAGGCTGTTATGAATTAAGTATTACAATGAGGAGATTATCCTTCGAAAATAAACAATATTTTAACTGAAATGAATTAATTGTATGCGTCAGAATGTGCAGATGTCAACTTTTTAAAGAGATTTTTCATTTCTAATTGAAGCTTCATCACTTTCGCAGAGGATTGTGGGATTGTCGCTTTTCGAATCGAAATTCACTCCGTTTCAATAGTAGAGATGCTACAATACAATATATAATTAGTTTCGAACAGATTGACAGCTTGTTAAAAGTCATTTCAAATTCTACGGAAATTGCGTTGCCGAAACACGATTTTAACCTCTAAAAAAAGATGAAAGTCCGAAGTATAGTTGCTGATTGGCCCATGGCTCTAAAAGGCCTTAAAAAGCTCGCGCCTTATCGAGGCCAGTTGATAAAGCTCCAGAGGTTTTGGGAAAAAAAAAAACCTCCGATGATCATTTAAAAAATAATAAATTATTGTAGTTTTTTTTAATTATAAATGAGAATCACATAGAACAACTTTTTTTATTTAGAAATTTGATTAATGAGGATTTGTTATATTAAACAATTAGAAATAAAATAAAATTTTATTTTTTTTGAAACAATCGTTTTGTTGTTTTGAGGATGGTAGGTTAAGACTAAACTGACTTCAAAGGGAGGTTGCTTGATTTTTATTTCAGTCATCCATTAGTAAACAGATGTTTTTATAATACTCTTTTCGGGCTTCAAAAATTTCGTCGAATATTCAGATCCATCTTGAATAATCAATTACCGCCAAAATGAAGTGGCAGAATTTCCGTTTGAATTTTCTCTTTAGGTCTACTTCTGTTTTAGCTTGACGTAACTCACGACGAGAAAGTGCGTGAAGATGTCAACGAAGACTTAACGGAACGTTACGAAGACGCTTCAGAGACATAACGGAAGCCGAAGTAGTGCATTAGCCCTTTAGGGGTTCAAGTTAGACTTCCAGTAATATTGGGGGAGGGGAAATATATGGAGGGAGATTAAGCATAAGAACGCACATTGCATCTTTGGCAGCAAAAAAGGGGACAAAGTTCATTAGAGAACCCTCAGGTCTTTTACCATTGCAACGAAATGTATTCCTCTCCACGACAACAAGGGGGTCATCACAATTGAAACGATCATTAGATTGCTTCAGGCAGGCAATAAAAAGGAGAGGTTCTTGCGGTTTTAGCCCCCGGCTAAGCAACATCGCCTGCAAAAAGCTCCAGTGCGGTCCTGGCCTGAGAGTTGACCTGCATTTAGAAGTTCGGACTTTCTTGTAGGAGGCGGTTGGGGAAGGAGTAAGCTTAAGGCGTTAGGGTAATGTAATGAGGTGTAATAAAACGGGGACAGGTTGAAAGCTGGGAATGCCAACAGGATAAAGAGAGGAGTTAGTAAACAAATCTTTAAAAACAATTTATAATCAAGTGAAATTAATAAGGAATGGATAATGTTAATTTATTTTTATTTTTTTTTATTTTCTTAGTTATTTTAAATTACATTTCAGTCCCGTTAGGAATTTAAATTCCTATCAACAGGTGCTGTATTTATTTTAATACATAATAATTATATTTAAAAAATTACATTTAAATAAATTTTATAAAAATCAACTTATCCTCAAACAATTTGAAACAAAAATATCAACGAAAAACAATTTAGCACAATATAAAATTAACAAATTATTAATTAATATTATCTAATATCCAACTTTTTACATTATTTTTTACAATGGGAATTCTTTTACAATCTTTAAATACATTCCAATTTACATCATTAAAGGTTTTCTCAATTATATAATTTAAATTTCTTATACCATGAATCAAGTTTTATTCTATTTTTATTTCTCAAATTATAATTTTCTTTTATACTTTCATCTTTTAATTTAACAACACTATAACAATTCTTTATTATTATATTATGTATAAATTTTTGTTTAGGATATAATATATTATATTTTAGTAATATTTGTTTCCTTTTATTAATACTATTCCAAATGTTTTTAGGAAATATCAACTTTAAAACTTTGGTTTGTAAATTTTTTAAATTTTCCAAATGTATATTTCCTACATTTGCCCATATATTAACTCCATAATTTAGTAAAGAATCAAAAATTGCAAAATAAATTAAAATTTTTATATTAAGTGGAAGAATATTAATAATAATGATGACAATAATAAGAATAAAACAATTATAACAATACCACTAATGAAAGACATTTCAAATAGGAAGATAAATTGCAGTTCTTATTTTATTAAATTAAAATCTGTTGTCTTTTTATTAAAAAATTAACATTATTGATTCGCAGAATTTAAGAAGGGAATGCTAGAATTTTTCAACCAATGAAAAGTTTAAAATTATCTAGTCTTCCTAAAATGCAAAAATACTTTATAGTAACTCTCATAATTAAAATCATGAATGATAGATCTGTAATTATGCAGAGTGATATAATACGTAAACAACAATGGGGAGACCAAATTGTGTAACAAGTGACATCCTGGAACAACTGTTTCACGCTGTTTGACGATCATCAGCCAGAAGCAGTAACCAGTCAAACCACAAGATCTCCTTACTGAGGCTAATATGAATGATCATCGGATGTGTAGTGGTGCCTCAAAAGAAAAAATGAACAATAAAAAACTCACTAATGAAAAATAAGTGAGAAAATTCATGTGCCAGTCGTTCGATGGCCATTGTTGTTTATAAACAATTCAAATGCGCAGTTTGAATTTTTATGCTTTAAAAAAAAATTCATTGAGGTCGGCGGACGGCTGGCATATGAATTTTCTCATTAATTTTTCATTAGTTAGTTTTTAATTCAATTTAATTCATCTTGTCTCTTGAGGCCACTACGCTTCCGATGATATTATACTTGTTTTCAATGTATCAATATTAGTAAGTATTGGTACTTTAGTTGAACTATGAGGATAAATTTCCTAGCATGAGGTATTATGAATCCTTGACATCTTATATTTTTTACTTTCTTGCTGTCAATTCATGAAATAATGTTGATATGAATTCTTCATTATACCCGATTTTATGGAGATCTTATAAATTGGTTTCGATATTACATATTTCGATCGAAGTATTTGTTCTCTATCGATGTTGCGAATCACTTTTAGGCTTTTAAACAGAAGATAACTCATAGCAGGAGAAGGTTTATGTCCCCGCTCTATTTGTAGTCCGTCGCGAGAAATTCATTGATTGGTCTATTTTAATTATAAAAGGATCTCCCAAATGTATGGAGAGTTTCTATTTTTTCTCTGGCTTTTGTTGTAGTTGTAATTTTGTTGTAGTAAATTAGAATTGAAGTTGTAATTTTGAGGTAAATTTTAATACGGTTGTTATCATTTTTAAAGATATCCTTATTGATTAAACATTTTCTTTAATTGAAAGCTAAAAGCCAATTTTCCTTTTCACTGCTTGAAATAAATCTTACAATGATTTTTCTATAATGGTCTAAAAAAGGAAGCTCTCAAATCTATGGAGAGCTTCCATTTTTTTCTGAGGGATTTTGAAGTTATAAAATTTCCGGGATTTTAACATTCGATCTGTATAGAAGCCGTGGGGCATTGTGCTTCTCATATCTTGTTTCTAGGATAATACTGATGCCCTGTTCTACAAGATTCGTGAGGTAAAGTTGTTTTTCAATACAACTTCTCTTTACGATTCTATTAAGATTTCTGGAAAGCTTAATTTGTTCTTGTACTAAATAAAATATTTCTGAAATTAATTAAAATGTCTTCACTTTCTCTATTTATTTCTTTTGAAGCTCAGGAACATCACATTGCATTCTTATAATTATAATAATAATTTCATTCTTATAATTATTACAATAATTTCTTTATCGTATTTCTGGAATCAAAAATACATTTCTCTCAAATTTTATTTCTGATCTCATTTATCTTGTTGACATCTGTTACGAGAATGAAGTAAGACTTGATATTTCAATCAATCTTCAGTGTTTTTTTCTCTCTAAATTTCTTTAGTGTCAGTTTATTACTTTCTCCCAGTAAACCTCGTCTTTTCCTTTTTTGATTAACATAAAAAGATTTATCCGAAAAGTTACAGAAAAAATCAAATTTATTAAAACTTTGATTTATGAGCATCGAAAGAATATGAAAAGAGCGAGGGTTTCGGTCAAGTCGAAAAGAAATGATTATTGGAAATCCTAATTTTTTAGGTTTAATTCTCACACTAAAAAAAACCTATTGAAAATTATCATTTTATATTTTGGGAAGAATAGTAGATTTCTTTTCTTAATATTGAGTTCAAGTTTGTTTGACTGAATCTTATTTACTTAAGTTTTGTTTTCGTAAAATTTCATGCTCAAATACATAATGGCAGTTTATTTGAAATATGTAGGAACTGCTATTTTTTTATTAAAAAACTAAAAACGATTAGAAGTTATTTTTTTCTTTCTGTTTATTGTAATCTCTACAGTTGATTTAGCTTCTCTTAAAGAATATAATTAATAAGAATGTTTAAAAAAATGAAAATTTAAAAACTTTCTTAGTAGGTCTTAGTAATTCTTGGTTGATATCTGTAGAGAGTCCTTTCATGGTATGTTACCACAGTAGGAATTCGGACAAAAAATGATTTCTCCATTTTCTACCCAATTATTAAATAATAAGACTTTTCTTTCAATTCTAGACCAGCTTAGATAATTGCTAGGTCAAGGGCTTTTTTCACCATTTCAATAAGCCAGACGTTTTAAAAAATTTCCTAATAACGCCCAAATCAATAATCTGTTTCAAACAACATTTAAATAATTCTTATTGAAAATGATTGTTCCTAATGGTTGTTCAAATCTTAATATATAATGCAATAAATTAAAGAAAAGTTGTTCAGAGTCCAGTTGTGAAAAAAGTTTCCGCATCATTATGAAGTAAAGCTTGATAATAAGAAATCTTGAAATGATAGCAAAGTAAAGCACAAAGTTGTGTCTTACTTTGTTATCATTTCTTGAATTGTTTAGGCACATTAAATTTCTTTTTAATTACAAGAGATCTTGTTTGGAAAGAATTCACAGGATTTTCTAAACAGTGGCGAATATCTTAATCAGTTGCCTTGATATTGCCAGAGCACTGCTGCAGCCTTGTGCGTTATTCACTCAGCATTTTACGGTCGCAGTTGCAACTTCTTCAAATTGTTCAGGAATAGTTGGTTTGCGCCCTCGTCCCATTAAAGATCAGCTACTTTCAAATTGTAAAAACATTTTCCTAAGATTTGTTACTGTCATTGACTTTTTTCTCTGATGTTTCAACCGCCGGATTCT
>JAFIDM010006943.1:74815034-74857627 GCA_023159025.1 Thereuonema tuberculata
ATTTATGATTTTGTAGTTTATTATTTTATTTTTGTCATTTAGTAACCATAAAACGAAATAGTTTAGCACAAAGTAATTTTATGTCTGAATGATTTTGTTCTTTATTTAATTTGTATTCTGAATATTCTTACTTCCTCCTCCCTCGAGATCGTTTCCTGTGATCTCAGGTTGTTGGCGATGTTGTCTCACCCTTTATGTCATCAAGATTAAACTATTCTACGTACTTTCATTCATACTTCCCCTTCTCTTTCGAGAATACATCCGACTCACCATAAAACAAAATAGTTCAGCACAAAATAATTTTATATAGGAATGATGGATATAGGAATTTTTAATTTTTTTACAGTTTGTTTTCGTAGGTTTAGAGTTTTCCTTAGTCTCAGAGTATTCTTAGTTTCTTCGTTACTTTGTCAAAATTTAAAACATACTAATTCGACTAATTTTTGATATTCACATCCAAAGGTGTGCAAACATAGGGGCGGGGGAGTTATAAACATCTTTCAAGGGTACTTTACGGGGTTTTCAAGTTACAAGATAAGAATATAACATTACTTTGTAATCATCACGTGAATTTGAACAAACTAGGGAACGTCAGAACTCTTTTCTGTAAACAGCGCCAAGTCCTGGTATTCTGCTAGTTTGTAACTGTTTTCACACGGAAATTTATTTCACTTTACTTATAGATTTGATGTAGCAATTATTGTAAATGGCTTCTTCAAAACATATTGCCTATCATTTTGCAGGAAACCTGTCCTAATACTATTTAAGAAAACAACAAAAACTGTTTTGAAAAAAAAAAGTCCATGGTGAGGTTAAGTTTGTATTTTATTTTAATTAGAAAAGATCTGGAAAATCTTTTTGTTTTATCTTCTTTTCTATAAATTTACTTTATATTAAATTTATTTCAATATATAACTTAACTTATAAGGTAATGCTTACTTTCTTAAGCACTCTAAATTTATTTTTTTATTTTTTTTATCTAAAATACAGTAAACCTTCATAATATTTGACATCCATAGAATTTCCGTCAAATATAATAAATAGAGGAATTGTGTAGTAACGCTATGTTATAGTCTGCTTTAAAAATTATTATATTTGGGATTAGAATACACTGATAATTAACTTGTTGGAGAGCACAAAGACATGGGATTGCTTTGTGAGATTAAACGCTGGGCGTCTAAGGAGAACAAAAGCGCTGAGAGTTGGAATGGTCTAATTTTAGCAGCCGAAAGAACCTCATTTCTTTTTCTATTTTCTTCTCATGCAGCGGAGATCTTATAGGAAAAAAAGAAGTCTTGACAGAAAGCAGTTTTTTTTATTCCTTCGCTCAAAGTAAATTGGCCAACTAGAAAGCAATGATTGTTTGTTATTGTTGGGCGCCACAACAAATGAACGGAAACCTATCACAATCCCTTTTCCAAAGGTGATCTTGAGTTGACGTTGCAGCTGTATCTGTGTAGTTAAAGAAAGTAATAAGAAAAGTTACAATATCCTGTAAATGATAAATATTATAGTTTTTATATTTTACACCTTCGATATCATTTTCCATTATCTTATCATGATTAATAGAGATTACATTGAAATGAAACAGAAATAAATTAAAAAATAAGCTGTTTCTCGTCGTTTTGAGTCTCCTTTTGGGCTTCTACACGAAGTAAAACAAAAAAAGGAAGTCAACTAAAATTTATTTTTTTTTACATATCCTATTCATTTTATTTCGTTGTTTGTATTAATGGTTCAACAACTATTGTGTTCTCTAACCTAATGCTGTACTTTGTTTTACTCCAATTTGATTTTGATTTTCATTTTTCGCCTCAACTTTAACTAATAATTTAAATGCTGCGTAATTTACATTTTCTAGCTATCTTAACTTCTTATCTCTCTCTTAATCGAGAGAGTTATCTTAACTAATAGATTAGATAAGAGTTGATAAATGATCATTTTTTTATAGAAAATTTCTATATACGGAAATGGAAATTGATAACACTAGCATATACTCTTCCGAACAGGATGGAAAGCGATACATAGTCACAGTCTCAAGCAGAGGAGCAATGATTAATTTTTCGTTTTGCTTGAGTGTTCATTACTCCATACACAGGAGTGGGACACGATGTCATGTGCAATGACTGTTTAGACATCTTCCAGCAGCGCCTTTTTGTTTCTTAACAAGTTGATGATGATAGGAATCGTCTTACGGCAATTGACTAAAATTGAGAAAGACCACAATATCAGCAAAAATAGACTGAATTGTGTTACCGTGAGGTTTTCAGTCGACTAGACTGGACTGGGATAATGTGCTTTAGTAGTTCAGTAATGGATCGAAGAGACAGCACATAAATCATGTACATGTGTCAGACGAAGAACCATCGAGCGTGAAGATCAACGAATCATCCATATAGCCATTCCCGACAGACGGATGACCTCAACCAAAAGCCTTGCAGCACACATGTTCTCTAGTGCAATAATAAGTAGACTACCTGCAACTGTGTTGCGGCGTAAACCTATGACAAGGAACCAATAATGTAAAAAGCGTTGACTGGTGAAAGAAGACAAGAGTGGCAGCATTTCATCTTCAGTGTTGAGTTCTGCTTCTGTCTAGGAAGAAGTGACCGGAGGCAATAGGTACGGAGAAGGATTGAGTCCATCCGATTGTCATTACAGAGAGCAATGTTGTCCCGACACTTGGGCTATAGTACAGGATGCCTTTTCATTTGATAACCGAACGCTTTGATATAATGTCCGCCAGACTAAAAGTCGTTCGTATAGTTATACCGGTCGTAGCAGTCAATTCCAATTGTATCTTCCAGATAATACCAATCCCCATATTAGAGCTCTTTACAGACAAGCCGTGAAAACATCGAGAGCAAACACTGGCCAGTTTAAAGAAAGATATAAAAAGATTTGTTGAAAATGGATGAATGGAATAGTAACAACACAAGTAGAAATTTGACAAAATAATGGAAATATTTGCAATTTGAATTCATATACGGACGAATTTAATACATATATTCATCTGGAATTTGCCATGCGAGAGTATTCCAAATAACAGCAATTTGACATGGAGTATACACTTACAGGTCGTGCATATACGATACTCGTAATATTAGTTTGAACTAACGGAAAACCTGAGGTCTGGCATTTTTCGTTTTTACTATACAATAGGCATCTTATCTCTACTTCTTATCAAATCTTCTTCAGTGCCTGATACAAAACAAATATTTACATTTAAAAATCATTTCAAAAGCATTTTATTACTTATCCATTTATAGTTATGTTGATAAACTCAATACCATAAAAAGAATGTGGTTGCTTTCGTAGCTTCACATAACTTATTTCTCATTTGCTCTTCTAATTTTTAAATTAGAAAGCTTAAAATTTTACAAGATTATCTACTCTTTCTAGATATTTTTTCATCTTTTATTTGCTAAAACTTATTTCTCAAAAATTTTTCATTTTTTATTTTATAATGAAAAAGTAAGCATTATTCTGCATTTCAATGCAAGATAATGAAATCAGTAAGACAAAATTATAGTTTTTTTAAAATTACTTAACGAATCTCCTTTACTACTAATTACTTAGTATTCGAAATTTCATTTTTTTCTATTTAATACGTATTAAATATAAAAATTTTCAAAGCACAAGATTCCTCCGTTAAACCGCCATCGATTATACAATCCATTTGGAATACCACAATTCGTATTGTCTGACATTGTCGTTGGAAAAATTTTTGACGTTCTTTTATAAACCTTGCACTCATAAGAAATTTCTTTCTGAAATGACCCAGTGTTTATGAGAGAGAAAGAGCGAAATTCTCGGAAATCCAGGAACCTTTATTTCTCTTCTGCTTAAGTAGCAGTAAGCAAAAAACTGGATTCTTTGTATACATGAAACCAGAGCAACTCCTCCCATACAAATTTCATTTTCGGTCACTTATTTTAAGACAGGAAAAGACCACAGACGGGAACTTGTATTTTTTTCTCCCATCTTTATAAGTTAGAAGGGTTCCAGTAAGATATGACTCTTATCTGTCCGACTTTTAGGTTGGGTTATATAACAGGAGACAAAATGAACTGAGGTAGAGGACAAAATGAATGTAAATTCTCCATTCCGTATACAAGTTTCCTGTATATAAATTCCGTATCGAACTTCACTACAAAAGGATGTTATCGGAACAAAGATATTCCTGCACAAAAATTAATGAAATAACGGCAGAAGAGCGTAAATATCTCAAATATAATGGGATTTTACTCGAGACCGTTCAGAGAAAGAATCAATAAATTGCAGAACATTTTTATATATCGACTAGCAAAATCCCCGTTTTCGAGCGGGTTACAAGGATGGGGATGAAAAATAAATTGAAATTATGAGATCACTTCGAGTTGGTACAAAAATCACGTGATACATGCAAAGTAATGTTATATTTGAATTTTGTAACTCAAGATCCCCACCTTTCCACCCCATTTTTCCCTTCTCCACACCCTTATCATTTCAAACCTTCCCCAGATCGTAAAAAATCATGTGATCATTGCAAATCTATATCTATCCCGAAAACCCCGTAGACGTATTCCTCAAAAAAATTTGCCCATCCCTTCACTTCCCTCCCATTTACACCCCGTAATTCTAGTTTTTGTCCCCCGGTTACTATCCTTATATATTAGTTCTCAAAGGTGTTTTTGTGTCGGTACGTCATAACTCCCTTAATACTTCATCAAAATCAGTGATTGTGACATCATTTTGAAGATTACGTTCCCCGCTAATGACGAAAAATAAACAAATTGTTTAAATAAATGTTTTCGTTAAAAAACTTTATTTTAAAAGCCTTTTTATAAAAATGTAGACACGCTTTTACCGAAGTGACTTATCTTTCGAAAGCGAAACAACATTTTAAATAATGGTATAGCGTTGTAAACTTCAAATATATTCGTTTTTGAATAAAAATGCACTTTAAAAAGATATTTCATCGTTTATTTAATAAGAAGAGATAAAAAAACAAATAAAGATTTACGTTTTAATAAAAATAAACGATAGCTATTGGATTTGTTTATTATTTCTCATTGGTGGTTTTTTTTGTTAGCGAATTATTCGCACGGTTCAACTAGTATGGTATTATTACTTACAACAATATTTTAGTTCCCATTGTCACCACCAAGGCAATTTGTGGCGCTATTATTCAAAACAATATTTTAATATTCAAAAATAGGTGCATTTGTGGCGCTTTCAAAAAAGTAGTGGGAATTCGCTGGAGGGTAAATATTCGGAGTCCGTTCAGAGGGGGAATCACTAAATTGGAGAATATTTTTATGTACCGATTATAGCGCAATTGTCTTAAAAAGCGGCTCAACGTGCCTCTCCTCCGCCCCGCCAACAAAAATCCGCGGATGTAACCAGTAAGCAGTGTAATAAAGTAGTCATTTTTCAAAAAGGTTTATAACAGCAGCAAATTAAATTCGACGAGAGTTCCCACAACCTAATTTTTTTTAAGGTATATACGTCAGTCTATAAATCGGGTTTTAACCTAATCAAGCAATGATTGAGTTTTTTTTTAATACCTCTTTTCAAATTGGCAATTTGAAGTGTAGCAATCTTCTTAAAAAAATGGTAATCTTTTATTTTTTTATAACTGCATTTTTTTTATGGCCAAAGAAACATAAGTCAATTAAGAAATTGTTCTCATAGAAGAATTAAAGTATATCACTATAGGCCTATTTGATCTACAGAAAGGTAACGATTACCAGGGAAAATATGCCCTTCTGTGAGTTTTGTGACCAAGTTGAGATCGGATGGTCAGCTCTACGCCCGATCGCCTTTAATCTTCGGAAAACAAACATAGTTATAAAAATTATGCTTAAAAGTATTTCTCCTATTTGTGATGAATTAAACCTTTTATCTTTAATTTATAATTGGTTAGAGATATTTAGAGAGAAAACTTTGTATAGATTAGGGAAAATCTCTGAATACTTTCGTCAAAGATATCTGTCGGTCATTTATTAAAGCAATTCTAATCTATCTTTAGAATGAAATTTTGTTGTGAGAAAACAGCAAATAGTGGTCTTTTTATGGGCCGGAAACGTCCCTTACTTTCCTCAAGTGAAGAAAAGAAATCTAGGTCTTGAAAAATTTTTTCTTAGGAATGTATTTCCTGAACTTTTAGATTATACTGGAAACACTGCTAAGTTTATGGCAGAATTTATTTGCCTAACTGAAATTTTCTTTTTCACAGTTTCTATCATTAAAACTGCGATCGATAATAAAATAGCATTTCTGCATTTTTAATTGGAAAGCTGCCAAGCTGGAAATTGAGTGAAATCAAATTACAAATTAGCTTCTTAATAAGTGAGAATATTGCGGTCTTCTGAGCTACTCCTATATTTTATTTTCGAGCCTTGAAAGAATTAGGGAAACAAGAAAAGAAGTTTTGTCATGCAGTTGAAGAACGAAAATTATAAAAATAATAACTTAGATAACAATAACTTATATTGTTGAAAAGGTTTGATTTTAAAGTAATGACAAGTAATTGTTGTTACAATGATCAAATGTGAGTGTTCCAGGATAATGTAATATTATGTTATGGATATGTAGATATCCAGTAATTGTTTCAAACACAAACTTTTATTTGATTGTATTATGAAGTTTGGTAAATAAATAATAGAAGCTTTCCCAAAAGTTGCTGTAAAATATTTAAATAGTGGTAGATTAGATTAATTGAAAGTGGGTGGCATGACTGCCGAGCACGTCGAACTGAAAGATCTTTTGTACTATCCCACGGAAAGAAGGACAGACGGAGAGAAAGACTGAGAAAGGATGGTGTGAGAAATGCAGGGGAAATGGGAGAACCCCGGGAAAACCTGCCCAGCGCTGATCGCCACCATCAACGAAACCCAACATGAGAACCGAACCCGGGACTCAGAGGTGAGAGGCCAGTGTCTTAGCGACATCGCTAACCGCGCGGCCATTAAATAGTGGTAAATAAATATATTTTAATGGAGGTTTGATGTAATTTGAGTAATATGATAAAAACAAGTTATTGATGAAATTTTCCATAAGATGTGTTTCTGAAAAGAATTGTAATTGGAAGTTTTGATAGCGGAAATTGGTGGGTTATTTGAAGTGTTGGAGTTCGCGTGTTAGCTAACCTTGAATGTCAGAGAAGTAAAGCTGTATTAAAAAGATAACTTTACAATTCTTTTTACGACTCATGAGAAACTGAAAATCACAAGAGAAAAATCACAGAGCCTGTTAATTTCATTTCAGTAAGGAATTAAACTCAAGTTAACCTAAAACTTTCTTAAGATCTGAAAAATTCGCTATTTCATACTATTTCTGAAACGTTTCCTCAAACAATTAAAAAATTACGAGGGACACATCACAGGAACCAGAAAAGAATTTTGTAACATCTAAAAGCTTCAATGTTATGAAGAAAATAAATTGAATAGTTCCTGCTTCTATCGTTGGAATGGAAATCTAGGTTATTAGTTAAAATATTTAAATATTTCTATTTATAGGAGAACTGTAGCTACAGACATTGCCACATTCTGTAATTCCTTCTATAAGCCAGTGCTAAGGTACTGAAAAGCACGAAACAGCATTTATCCCCAAATGATTGGGTGGCCATGCTATTGTTCCAATAATGAATTGCGATAATCGGCAATTATTAATGTCAAGGGCTAAATTCAAGATGAATTCACGATGAAAAATCAAGATGAAATTCAGTTTCGACAAGGTTTTGTAGCAATACATTCATAATTTGGGTTAATAGAAAATTAACAACAAACTGTAGCATTTGCCGTAAATAGAAAATTTGATACTGTATATGTACTGTTGCTTCTAAATGAAAGGAATTGTAATTACTTTCTGAATTGAAGGAAAGTGGTTTGTAGTTCTATTGAAGTTAAAAGTTTAAAGAATTACAAATCTTCTGTAATCTCTACGTATCTTCTCTATTATTCTGTTGCGTAATATATAAAGCCAAAATATGTTTCCGTTTCGCCTTAAGTGAATAGATATAATGATCGTTTTGTTTGTAAAAAATTACAAAAATTGTAATTGTAAATCTATTGTTTTGTAGGCGTAAATTTGAATGTTACATTCTTTTCCAGATATTTCGAAATTTGCAGAAAACATATGCAAAAAACATTTATAAAACTATTTCAGGTTTTTGTGATTGACTAGATAATGATATATACATTAAATTATAATGACATAGACTTTCTTTGTATTGAGTCGCAGCGAAAAAATGACGGGTTAATTAAAATTCATTTTATGTTGATAAAATAGAAAGAAAACATGGCTTATATTCTTTCCAAAGAAGGAGAAATTCGATGGTTGTTAAGCAAGTAATTTAAGTGAGATAAAACTTAAAAGTACCATTCTTTTTATGTAAATTTTAGCTAATATCTTCAGAGAGTAACCTATGAAACTTTAGGTATCTGCTGTCTTGTGCTTTTTCGATTTCTCAATAGGAGGTCTCTTGTTTACATTTATTAATTTTGGTCAATTCAGAAGGGGTTGAAACTTTTTTCTCAGTTTTCTTCAGTATATATGAGCGACAGGTGGAAGAACATTGAAGATATTACAACCACAAATGTGTGTGCAATTTATTTTTATTCGATGCAATTACAAACTTGCTAAAGCTTAACACTTCAACTACTACATTGCGTGGAGTGTTTGTTGGACATTACAGAAATATTGAATTCGATATTCGATTTGGATCTTCAAAATGGTTTCAACTCACGAATATCAAATACAAAATAATGTGTATTTGCGTTAAGACATTTTCAATGTTTTTTTTTTTATGTTTCCCAGTCCTATAAATTATACTTATATTAGGAATACATGCGGTATAGGTGCTGATGGATTAACATAATTAATTAATTAAGTAATTTAAATTAACATGAAGAAACATTTACAGAATATTTTTCATCAACTACGTGAGATTATATCTATTTTTTTATATTTTTTATGGTTTTCCTTTTTTTAATTATCAATTTCCCAGTCTAATTGACTAAATAATTTATATTTAATTTGGTTTTCCAATCTTTGTCCCAAATTATTATGTAATTTAGAAAAACCAATTGTCTCTAGTTGTAATTCCATCATTAAAATAATTTTTTGACCTAATGACTTCAAAGACATTCTGAGAATAGTTTTGTAAAAAAAATCTTTCTTTAATGATTAGGATCTCATATTTTTTTCTTAAAATTATTTTTTCCAGAATGGATTTTTTGTTGAAGTATTCCTTCCCGATATTTGAATCAGAAAGGCAATTGGTTTAAGTTTGTGTCGACGTTGTTTCTTGTTTTATTGATATATACATTGTTGATGTTCTTGTATTAGTTTACTAATATTAACTTGTTTTTAATTAACGAAATTCCAACATTCTAAACCGTAATCTACCACCGAATCAGTAACGGGTTTGAAAATAATTACTTTCTGTTTAAAAGGAAATAAATATTTTATGTGGTTAAAAAGATATGTGTAGTTGTGTATTTTTTTAGTTACACAATTATAATGCGCCAAAATTATAAAGTTTTGAGTTAGATTATCTTTAATATAAGTTTTCCCATAATTTTTATTATTAACATTGTTTGCATTAGTTTGTTTTTTATGTAATTTATAATTAGAGAGCCAATGGTCTCTGTATTTTCTATTGATAAATTTAACTATGTGTAGAATGGTCTGCTTTTGTTCCTATTAACATTATTTTACCATATCCTATTACATTTTTAAATTGGATTTTCCAGATTAAGTGCCGTTGCAATATTAATTATTAAATTTTCTAAATTTTCATTTTCTTGTTTTTTCACACCTACTATTTCAATGTTGCAATATTTTTTGTTTTGTTGAACTTTGAGTTTCGCACATTGATTTCTAATTGCTGGATTTATCTTTATATATAAACTAGATGGCTACCATCGCTTCGCTCAGGAAGCCTTGCATATAAAACGTAAAAAAAAAGTTTTATTTATTTAGCAAATAATATTGAGATCAGAGAAGATGTGACTTCCAAGCCCTTTGTGGCCATCTCCACATCCGTATCACTTGAAACCTTTCGCAGTTAATAATAAAACACGTGATTATTATAAATTAATGTTAAATTATAAAATAGTTTAAATTGTGAACAATATCGAACATATTAGTTACCTGTATCGTACATTTATAACCATAGACTTCGCCTAATGCTGTAGAATTAAACTCAATCGATTTTAAAACTGCCATGGTGCCATCTAATGATAGCTTTGAGAAATTTTTCATTTTGGACAATTTTTGGATTTTTTCATTCATCCCACGGGAACCACTTGATGGAATGAAAAGTAGCCTATATCTTTCTCCTGGTCATAGACTACCTGCATGCAAAATTTCATTTCGATATGTTGACCGACTGACGCATGATTGAACTCAAACTTAAAGATTGTCACTTTTATATATTATTTTAATCTTCCATCTTTTCCATGCTCTTTACAATTTCTTTTTCACTATGTTGATATGTTTGTAATTGTTGTATAATATCTTCGTATTATTTGTGAACAAAGGCTATTGATTTTCTAATTTCGATTATTTCATTTAAAATGAACACACCCCAAGTCTCTTTCAAAGTCAACACTGTTTTGAATCCATATCGTCGTCGTGGGGAGCAGAGTTTTCTTTAAGCACTTTTTGAATAGAAGAGTAAGTATTATCTCTATCTGTATTTGTATCATTCATGATTTTCCTATTGCGAGTAGTTATCTTTTTTGCGTTTGTCACATTGCCAGTTTTCTTCTTTGACGGAATAGAAATATCGGCTGCACTCTCCTAAGCACAGCTATTGTGTTGATCTGCTCCGTTTGACTGACATCGTAATTCTTCTGTTTTAATTAAGTTATTGCAAATTGAACATTTAATCTTGAGCTTTAGATTAGATTAATTGAAAGTGGGTGGCATGACTGCCGAGCACTTCGACCTGAAAGATCTTTTGTACTATCCCACGAAAAGAAGGACAGACAGAGAGAAAGACTGATCTTGAGCTTTAAGTATTCACTCATTTTGTCTGAGTTGAAAATACCGATAAATCAAGTTATGATTTGGGATAATATTATAATTGAGGAAATTTAAAAGGGAGCGAGAACCTGCAACTCTTGCGCTCCTCTTCGGAAGTTACTTCCGATTATTCTAATAGTCAGGGAATTAATATGATGTTATCACTAAATTATTATGATTGTCCTCAAAGTGAAGATTAAATAACATTTATGAGTGAACGATTTATTAGATTGTAATTTACTTAATAATGCTTTGTTTTCCGTTCCACACTTGTGTTATTTTGTATTTCGTCTTAATTGCCATTGCGACATTAAAAAAAAAAAAAAAAAAAAAATTTACTGTTAGCATATCTAATAGGTACTAATAGCTAATTATGGTACACTAAGCAACTAAATAAACGATAAAGATTAAAAGAATGGATACATGCTTTCCGAAGGACGGAAGCTAGTTTGACAATGTTGCGGAGAGCAATTACAACTCGTGAGTAATCAATATCAAGTATTAACTTAAAAAAAAAAGGACTACGGAAAAATTCAAGAGAGTTTCGCGATATAACGTAATTTCCAATAGAGATAAAATTTCAGAGAAATGACAAAGATGTAGGCTTAATTCTGTTAGCTGTTGACAGTAAAACACAGATCTTTACCTAGGTAAAAGAATGATCCATTTTTGTTATAAGAAGAAATAAGGTTGAAATGAAATAAACTAGGTTATCTATAGATAACGCAACTGAAAAGGAAGATTTACGAATTCATAAAGAAGATAATCTGCCTGATAAACTATTCGAATTAATATTAATGATTAAAGAGTTGAATAATTTAGATGGCAAGCTTGATGAGAAAGAACTTATCTGGATTTGGATATCAGGTCTTTCAGGCCGATACGACTCTTGTATGCAAGTTATTATTATACGCGAATATACAGATGATTTGAATTTTGAAAAAGTAACAGATAGATTAATTACTGAATCCAACATTATTAAAATTGGTACATCTGATGGTAATACAGATAAGAACAATGAGCAACTAATATCTACGGGAGTAAATTACAAGATAAGAACGGGAAAAAAACTAAAGAAACTTGAAAGTCTTCTCATGAGAGAAGATACGCCATTTAGTAAAAAAGTAAATATAAAGATAAAAGAAAGAACAAAACCGACGACTCGGAGGATAAGTCATCTTGTGGCAAAGGTTAAAAAGGTGATAAATATTCAGGTTTCACGAACGCTACAAAGGCGGATGACAATTCAAGATGGACATTACTCCTACAAACCACATACAATATATTATAACAAGAATATACATACTACATATAAAGAATCGAAGGCACCTTAGAAAATATGTGGTACATCAATTAATCCATTGTTAACATATTGATATAATGTAAAAACAGAACTGTTGCTATTGAAGTGGAAAGAGTTCTTCATGTTCCAGAAACAAAGAAAAACCTTTCTCAAAATTAAAAATAAGCATCAGTGTGTAGATAATTCCAACAAACAGCATATACCGTAGTTAAAAAATGTAAAAACTAGAGAAAAAAACGATTGGTGATTTAAAAGACAATCTTTATAAAGCTATATATAGAATGATCAAAAGAGTAAAGAAAGCGTGCAAGATAAGTAACCATAAAGATGACACATTGGTGGCATTCAAGACTATGCTGTATATCAAATGAAAAAATCAAACGTTTCGTCAAAGGAATCTACTCAGTGGCACAGATTTGGATCAGACTTGTATTCAAGAAAAGAGTTGCAATGCTGCAAGTAAGGACAGATGCAGTACATGATCTAGAAAAGTTTAAAAGATTGTACATTCCTAATAAGTTCTTGAATTTGCACACTCGGATACTTCCGGATCGATATATGTCATTAATAATGGAAGCTATAATTACTTCATCACGATAGATGATTAATCTAGAAGAACTTTTGTGTATTTAAAGTTTTTTAAGTAAAAATGAAATTTGCAAATATATAAAGCTATTGACAAGCATAGAATAGCAAACTGGGAGAAAATTAAACGAAATGCAGATGGACAATGGAATGGAATACGTCAACGAATACTGGAATTCAAAGGGCATTCTGAACAGACTATTATATGCCTCTGATGAATGGTTAAGTGAAAGGTTCAATAGAACATTAACAGGTAATGCCAAAACAATCTTGTTTGAATCAAGGTTTTCGACATATGTCATTACAGTAAAATTCCACGCAAATGATCAGCAATTTAAAGAGATGGCACGGTAGTGATGTGAAGGTAAAGATGCCCACGGTTAGGCCTAATGCAGACCCCGTAGGAGGTAAGGCCCCTTAAGGGCCGTAGGAGGTAAGACTACCAATGTACTTGACTAACGAGACGAAGTTGTGGTCGGGGGGGGGGGTCGACCCGACGTTCGCCCGCCTTTTATTCCCGGGAAAGAAACCCGGTACTTATTCTATAGAGGGCTGGGTAGACCCTAGGATATGTTTGGAGGAGAAAGGAGCGCCCTTCGCCGAGGCCGGGAATCGAATCCACCTTCTCCAATCCGCATCCATGCGCTCACACCCACTCCGCTACCGGGCCCACGGTAGTGATGTGAAACTAACTATAAAACATTTGAAGAAATTTGGAAACCTGGTTTACATAAAGATATCCAAGCAAAAATAAAAATAAAATTTTGTCCAAAAGCAGATAAGGGAATATTTCTGAAAACCTGATGCAAGAACTGCAAAACGAATTTGTGAAACTGAGAACTCTGAACTTTGTTAACTGTGAAACTGAGAACTTTGTTAACACAAAGAACTGTGTTATTTTGCGATAATCAAGCGGGAATTGAACTGGCAGGAGACCTGGGAAATAAAAATTCAAGTATACAGATATTAGGTAACCACTCTGTCAAAGACTTAGTTAAAAGAGAAGAGATCTCTGTGAAATATGTCGATTCAACGAATAATGTAGCAGTCATATTAACTAAGCCGCTGGAAAGAATTGCATACTATAATATAAAAGAAAAACTCGATTTACAAGAATTAAAAAGTGGTTCTATTTTCTCTATCTGTCAGTGGGATAAATCATTGAACATTACAACATGTGTATTGTTTCATACAAAGTATGATCACAGATATGAAAATTATGGTTACAAATCTCAAGCTTAGAGCGTTGCTGGTTGTTAAAAAGGCAGCTTCTTCTTAATAGCAAGTCTATTTGTGTATGCGAGATGGAATTCTATTTCAGTCATATAAGCTGTGAAGCAAGAAAAGAGAAAATTGATTTTTTGTCTTCGGAAAATGTTGAAAATGTCAACAAGTGTGTGATGTGTGAAAGAAATGGTGAATAGCCAAATGACGTTGTGCAATGATTAAAAAGGTTTAATGGTAATCGCAAGAAATACTGAATTCGACATTCGATGATTTGGATCTTCATAGATAACGATTGCAGTAAGACATTTTCAAGTGACTTCCAATTATTTTAATAGTCAGGAATTTAATATGAAAATATCACCATGTATTAACTTAGATGATCGTCGTCGATGGAAAGATTAAATACCAGTTGACACTGAAGGTGAATGTTCAAGTTATTATTGATTTATCAGATTTTTCACTTATTTAATAAAGCTATATTTTTTGTTCCGTGCTTGTCATATGCTATACTTCGTCTTAGTTGCCACTGTTGAAAAAAACCCGTTTTTACTGTTGGCGTATCTAACCAGATAACAACAGCGATGTTTTGGCTATACAACATGTTGCTTTCATGTTGAACGACTAAAATTAACAGTTTCTAATTATATACTTAATGCAAAAAACAAGCTGGAGATGTTGTAGATTAACTTGTTCGATCTGTACTTCGTTTTTTCCATAATTGCTTCTGATTTTTTTTATTTAGATTTTACTTTTTTAGGAAAATATAAAGAAGAAGAATTCTCTTTCTTTGAAACAAAATCAAGGATTTTTTTCCAGTTAAAATTTCGAGAATACCAATTAACTTAAATTAGAAACAGTGTTTAAAATTTTTCCTCTTTCTTTTTCTCCTTTCTGAAAACTCAATATTTTGTAAACTGTAATGATATGTATTAAATTATATGTGTAAATCAGCAGAGTAAATATTAGTGCTCACTATCTTCTACCAAATAATACCAAAAACAAAGAAATCTTTTACAGATTTAATTCGATGATTAAACGATATAACTAGCTTTTTAAGCTCAAGCCTACATATGATTCACTTATTTATGAATATTAAAATCAATGTCACTAAATCAAAATTCTTGGCTTCGTTTTACAGCTACTTGCTTTCAATCAGCAACATGACTTCTGACAGCAAATTATTTCATAAAACACATATAAATTACAATTTGCTAAAGTTACTGTTCACTGGAATTATAGTTCACTCTTTTCCCCAACGACTTCACATGCGTGCAATCACAAAAGTTCTGGAAACTTAATTTCACTATTATTCTGAATAAAACACATAAAACAATGTTCATTACTACTTTAGGCGTCGAAGAATTAAATTTCTCAATATCCTTCCCATCCAATTTGGCCCTCTGTCTTGAAACGCTAAATACTATCTTGTATCTATTTTTACCGTTTAAATATATGAAACAGTTCAAGGAAAAATTCTACTTACAATAGTTTATCGTATTCTTCTGTCGAACAGCTACGGGTATCCTGAACGATGATGTCTATGCCTTCGCTCCGCTCTTGTATGTTCGTGTCCTTGCAAAGTCTCCTTTTTGCACGTATAAGACTTTCACACTGAGTTCAATTCTGTCCTCGATCTTTATTATTATCTTGCTTCGTCCTTTGGCAAGTCTACGATCGATGATGCCTTTACTTCGGCACGTCTTCCTTTTTGCCCCCGTATCCTGGCAAACTAATCGGCACAGTTTTCTTCGCCTTGCGTCTTGACGATACTCACAAAATATGCGGGCACCTCGCTTTCTTTTGCGAGGACGTGAACAGTTTTCTCACGTCTTATGTCGGTGAGAGATGCCACTGAAGTCCTTGCAGGCACTCAAAGAAGAAACATCTTTTTTATGATTTATTCTCGAATGGCTCGTGCGACAATTGAACCAAAACTTGATTAAGCTCGTTGATGTCACAAGGCATTCGCCTGACAACAATGCGTTGACTGCGCTTCAAGAACATGAAAAAAATGCTGAACTTCGGAGGCTCAGCTAATTACCCTAATGAGAAAATTAAATTGTCTCTCTGCAAAATTTAGGGTTAGAAATTTTAGAGTTAGAAATTCAACGCAGAAATTTCTACATAAACTAATATTTATTTTTACTGCAGAAGCAAATTTGTATTGCAATGATTGACTATTTATTGATATTTACCTAAGAGAATGCCTTAGGTTTTATAACGAGATGTTCTCATAAAACATTAGGAGAAAATAATTTTCTTTCATTTCGCAATTTCGTTTCCTCCACATCAACTACTTTTTACTTCTGATTTAAGATCTATCCATCATTTGAAATGCTTTTCTGGGATGATTTAAAATAAACTCGTAATTTTAAGTAAAAAAAAAAAAACTTTAATCTAAAATATCGTGGCCACATAACTTATTTTTATTGATCTATTTCCTTACAGTTATTCACATATTTTTTAATTCAAAAATTCCACAGTTAATGATAGACCCAGTAATTATTATTTTTTGAAATGGCAGATGGCTCGGGATACTTGAAATTGAAGTGTTTGGATAAGCATCTTGACTCTCAATTGAAAGATTTGACTTATATTTAAAGATTACAGAATTCAGTCAACAGGTTGTGAAGATTGAATGTTTTTAGAGAAAGGCAAGAACAAGAGACGAATTTGACGTTCCTCCGCATTTAATTCCAAAAACAATTATCATACGACGGCAAAGTGTTTTACGAACCGAAGAGATCATAAGTGAAGGGAGAAGGACATCCAACAAGCATAAAACGCCTGTATCCCTTAAGCTAAGTGGTCCACCTTCTGATTTATTGATCTTTCCTCTTCAAGCTAATGATATATGAAATATCTTCTTGGTAAATGTAACTGTTTAGGAATATTTAACCAACTGAATCTGAAAAGCTGTTTTGTTTGAATTCTTTCATCTCTCAACTGAAATATGATATTGTAGTTTTTGACTTACATTTCAATGACTGTCTTACAATGTTTCCGATTCCAACGAATGTTCTTCAACCCATTACATATAGTAAAGTATAATAGTATAAATTGTATTAATTAAAAAAAATATCGTTAGTTTTAATAAAATTTAACATATGTAAATTATCACAGTAAATAAAAGCCAACACACAAATTAAGAATAAAAATATTTAATACATTGAAACTCATTTTTTCGATCAGGCTAAGCAAATGAAAAATTCAAAGATCGTGATGGTTTAAATACATAAATAAACCAATGGTGATGGGTTACAGATAGGTGATGTAAATAGATACGATGTCTGCCGACCAAGACAGATGAGCATCGAACGGGAAAACGTGGTACTGGTCGTGGCATGTAGAAGCAGGTGAATCTGAGGAGCAGTTGCATGTTTTTGACCGCAAAAAACTTTGTAAAGAGTGGTATTGGATAAACAATCACTTACAATAAGAAACATCCTTCACCCAGTTCCTTGCCTTTTTATAGAAACCTTAGTGGTATATAGTTTTGACCGAAATAGTCTCATTGTAGGATTTAGAATCAGTTGTAATAAACAACGATTCACTCATCTATTAAGCTAAAATTAACGGATTATGAAAATTTAAAGTGTATCCTGTATCTCTGGTATGTGTTGCCGTGAAATATTTAAAATATCCTGTACGGAGAGCTGTTGCATGTTGGGAAATGCGTTTATGGAGAGGCTGGCGGTTCTCTCCAATATATGCACACCCCTATTCCCTTTGACAACAAAAGCCTAAACAATGTCTTTAGGATTATCAAAATTTCTTATAGTTTATCATTTATCATTATAAGGTAACCCTAATAAATGATTAATGAGGGAGCAAGAGTGGAACCTCCAAACATAAAAACAAGAAATAAAAAAACACATTAAAAAGAAAAGAATAGAAAACCATGGACCAGACTCCGCTGGCCGCGTGAAACAGCTGTTAGGGAATAGAGCTTGCACAAATGAACACTAGGTCCTCTTTTAATGTGTTTACTATTTTTTAGGCAATTAATTTGATGCCTACAGAAAATCCATTTGCGGCCAGCGGAGTCTGGTCCATGGTTTTCTATTCTTTTGTTTTTAATGTGTTTTTATATTTCTTGTTTTTATGTTTGGAGGTTCCACTCTTGCTCCCTCATTAACCAATATCCACCTCCGTAATGGGACCTAGGGGTTTTATGCTCTGCTTCCCTCTGATGATCGCCATAATAGCGTGAAACAGCTGTTAGGGAATAGAGCTTGCACAAATGAACACTAGGTCCTCTTTTAATGTGCCTAATAAATGATGTTAGATAAATCCCTTGTAAACGGAAAATGTTATCTAAAGGTGTGAACATGGATTCTTGGAAGGGGACAAAAACAAATCCTAGGCTTCACGTAGTCCTTGAAGAAAGGGTACCGAGTATCTTTCCCAGAGGTTAAAGGCGGGCATACAAAGATCTATAGTCGAAATACTTTAACTTTTTTTAATCTTTCAATAAGTATCTAGCATAGAAATTTTATTTTAAAACTGTTTCTCGTCAAATTACTTTCTTAAAAATTATTGATAATAAAACTAATTGCATTATGCATTATAATCTCTTTTTCATTTTGTAAATAATTTACTCCTAGAAATCCTATTAATATAATAACTCTCCTTTAATTCCTACAATATTTCGTCCTTCTTTGCGAAGGACTTCTTCAGGTAGTACCAAAGGACAAGAAACGATTCTTCTTCCTCTACATTCCATAAGGATTACAAATAAGTACTAAAAATAAAACATTTTCGTATACAAGTATTCATTGAAAACGATCGTATTCATTAGCATAGTTATTAATAATGATAATAATTAACACATTAATAATAATGTTACTTCGTAAATAACAATACTAATATTACTCGCATTACATTATTAATATCTAAAAATATCTTTTTTTTTCATAAATTCTTTAACATATCCAAATGATGCACTGTTCATTTTAAGAAACTTATCCTTATTAATATAATTTTCTGCAAATATGATTCGATGATGAGTCTCTCTTTTTCTTCAGAAATTTTGCATTCAATTTTGACAATTGGATCTGGGTTATGTCCTTCTTCGTCACAGTGATTTGCCCAGTCAGAAATTCTACTTGTTTTTATTCCTAAAAGCTCTAATATGTTCAGCCAATCTATTTTTCATTTGTTTTTTCCGAGAATTTCTTAGTTTTTCACAAATACTCGACATTTAAAAGGACATATTCAGAAAGCATTTTTATTAATTGAAATGAAATTTTGAAAAATGCACTCATTGCCAAAAAAAAAATTAGCGCATCTAGAACGAATCATCCGGGGAAGACGAAACTCTGTGTAAAGCACTGTTACAGGCAGTTGTACCACTGATTGCAGTTTGGCTGCGATTGCCCGTTGAGAACTGCCATCAGAGGCATTAGTATCGCTACGGCTAAGGTCCTCTGAACATTCATCATATCAGTGTGGTTTTGGTATGAACGGGCATGAGAGATCTTGAGCTATAGTTGCAACAGCTACGGGAGGATCGGTAGGATAGCATGAGATGACTCTTATGATTCCATATCAAGCAGTATTGCCTTTATGTATAGGACGGTATGACCCAGTGCTACAGGAACTATTGATCTGTTTTGCCCGAATAAATGTCCCATTTACCAGGATTTTGTAATCAGTCATTTGCATTATTATTATCTTGATACTTTTAGTTGCAATTAATATATTAAAAGTAGGTTATTTTGCAGAAATAATAACTTGAAATAAGTTCTCCTTGAATCAATACTGTAATAAATATTTTTCTCTGAAATAATAGAACTACAATAACAATAAAAGGAGAAGACAAGCAGAGATATTAATTGAGCTTTTCAAGCTATTGGTCACATTTGCCGAAATATTCACTATTGCTGAATTCTTTGTTTTAAGTTGTTCGTAATTAAACGGAAAAACAAAACTGAATTAAGACAAAAATAGATTTACTGGAATAGGTTTTCGCGAAAACATTCAATTGCTGCTCAGCTTCAACTTTCTCCTGGTTGGAGGCTCTATATTATTGGATTCGATGAAGCAGAAAATGAATTCCAAGCAAAAAAAAAAATCAAAGGAGAAGGTTTCTCAGTACAGCAAAATCATGCTCTTTTTTTTTTCTTTCTTCGAACTGAATGGAGCTCATAATATAGGGCTTCATGATGTGGCTTCTCTGAAATTTCAGCAAAAAGTCAAGAGTTCAACTTTGATAGGGATTTTTCATTAACGCTATAGGAAAAAAAGAAAAGAAGAAAGATTACAGAGAATGAAATGTCGAAAGTTTTTTAAATTAACAGATTATTTTTTTAAATTTCCTATAGCTTTCAAAGTTTAACAAGATTAAATTCGTTCAACTATACTGATTCACCATAGGTTTGTTTATTTAAAATCCTTATGTTCTATACAAAGAGACAGCACAAAAGATATTCCTTAAAAAAAAAAAAAACTTTTCTTTTTTATTTTGTAAGTATAGAACTGCTTAATTTCCTTAATTATTACTTGATTTCCTTAATTATATATAACTTACATCACTTTTAATATCTTTGGAAAATATTAACTTTCACTAACCTGTAATTTGTAAAGTGAAATTTGTATGTACGTTTGTGTCTCTGTGATAAATGTTTAGCATACTTACCAACAGTTTATAAACTTCAAATTTGGCATGGAGATAAGCTCCGTACTATAGACAATGTAAAAATGATAGAAATAGCCTTTTTTAGTTTTGGGAGGCTGGGGGGAATGACGATCAACAGTCCGTCGGCAACCTCATTTTGACACGACGCTTCCTGATTTTGACACAAGATGGCATGAGCTTCCCATGATATTCCTTCATTTTCTTTATTTTGTTTTTAATTTTCAGACCAAGAGGTGGCATTTCCCTCCTGGCGAAAGAAGCCATAATTTCGCAAAGGTTATGCGTATCTCAGAGACGAATAAACTAGAAACACAAAATGTGACACGAGAGTTCTTTGTCAAAATCAAAAACATCCGTATTCGACGGAGTTTCGATATTGGTATACTAACGGATGTAAGTGGGAGGGGAGGGGAAGAGGGGCAACTTTCTTGAAAGCGCCATATATGCTCCTGGAGGCGACAACTGGAACCATAAAAATATTGTTATTCAGCAATTCGAATCAAAACATTATTGGGGAAATTAGCTTCTTAGATTAACCTGGTGGCGACAAAAGAAAACTGAAATATTTTTCTGCATAACAACGCAACATATTAACCTGGAGCCTAAATATTAAACTACATATTAAATATTTAATATGTTTAACTATGTATTAACCTCGAGTTAGAAAATTCAAATATAACAATACCTATCACGTGATTTTATCAAAGTGATCGCACAATTTCAATTCAATGAGTGAGTTGAAAAAGGTACACATTCCACAAAATTGACAAACTAAACTGAGATATATTTTCATAGTTTTATGCTATAAAAAGTTTTATATCTATATATTTACAAAGCACAATGAATTCACTTCACTTAAAGGTATAAATTGATAATAGAAAATTTTTTTATAAAAAAATTAGTTTTCTTAAAAAAACAGTTTTTTTTTAGTTTTCCAAAAGTTTACATTTGTGGAATATGTACCTTTTTCAACTCACTCATTCAATTTGTTTCTCATTGTTACCCGTATGAAGAACGGGCATTCTGCTAGTTTATAATACATGAGAAAAACGAACGATTTAAAGGACAAGTAGCGGTTACCTATAGTAGGCCTTATTAGTTAAAGATCGGCTATAGAAATCATAGGTCAAAATGTCATGTCAGCTTACATACTAAGAAGAATATTTTGTAATTGAAACAATAGCCAGTTAGTTAAATATATTTCTGAAATAAATTTGTTGAGAAAGATTTTTGCAGAAAGCAAAAGAAATAAATTCACTTTCAGCAATATTTTCCTTTCAATAATTTTCGAAAACATCTTGCGAACTTAGCAAAGAACTGAAACAAAAAAAAATACAATTAGATTCAGTAAATTACATTACATAGAAAAAAAAACCGATATTTTTTTGTGTAACTTTAATTTTAATTAAAGCTATTCAGGATGCCTTTTAGCCTTCGTAATGTTGCATTCATAGACGCTTTCATTTAAGGGAGGTGGGGAGATAGATTGCCCTCTCTGGAATTTTCATTTGTAATATAATTCAGGAATTTCTTCCTCGCCAAAAATCCAATAAAATGGTAAGTTTATTTGAAATTATTCTATATGATTTTGTTATGTTATTTTATATAGTTTACAGAGTATAGTAGAGTATCAATTTTGTTCCATCCGGAAAAATTTCTGTGAGATCCCTTGAGTGTAATTCTGAACCTGTTTATTTCTGTCAGACCACTTTTGTCTTATTAGTTGACTTTCTCTAATTTCTTGTACTTTCATTGTTTCCGATTAATAGGATTCAAGTTACTAAACTTTCTAATCATTCTATTTAAAACAAATTTCCAATAAGCTTTAAAATTCCAATTTTTTTCCGTTAGGTCATTCTAATTTTTTTTTTTTAATTATTTTTCATTTAGGTATTGAAATTTTTTTAATCAGATAGAACACTGTGATTCAGTGCCATGATAACTACTCAAAAAACTCCTCTAAATATCAGAACTTCCTCAATACTTTATAAAATAATAGCATCTATTATTATCTTGAAAAAAAAAAAAATTTGGATTCAGATGAAATCGCTAAGGCCATTGCTTTCGTGGTTTCTTTTGTTCAAACCAATTTATCTTCGATTAATCATGTCGTCTTGGTCTCAATTGATATTGAAAATACATTTAACAATGCTTGGCATCCATCTATTCTCATTGTATTGAAGAAATTCCGTTGTCCCAGAAATTTATTTCATCTTATTAAATCATTTTTGAAAAACAGAATCGTTTATCTGGGATCTTCGTGTAAGATTGTTAATAAAGGCTGCCCACAGAGTATCAATTTGAGACTTACCTTTTGTTTATTAATTAAGAAGGATTGATGTAGTTATTTTGAAAATTGAAAAAAGAGATTCAGGACGATATTAATGTTCAAGCCTTTGCTAATAATACGATCATTATGGTCAAAGCTCCATTTCTCAAAGAATTGAAACATCTTTGGGACTCATTGTGGTTTGTTTTGGGCAAGAGAAAATAAGCTTAGGATTAATCATAACAAAACATCAGCACCTTTTTTCGGATGTAAGGGATGTCTTACTAAACCTAGATTTTAAAGATGACGACAAGAATATTAGTTTCAAACATACTTTTACCTACCTAAGTGTTACTTTAAATAATAAACTTAATTGGCTAGCTCATTTCAATGTTATTAAGAAAAAAAGAATGCTATTATTGCTTGTAGGTTTATCTCTATTGTCCCCAAACATGGAGGGATGACATCAAAGATAAGGAAACGTTTTTTCGAGGTCCGTATTAAATCCAAAATTTTGTATGCGGTGAAGTATGAGGCGGATTCCTTAATACTGTTAAAAGCAGGATAGCTCTAAATTCCATTGCTACGCCTTTTTTAATTGTAATTGTCATGATGTACAGAACGATCGCAACTGAAGCCTTATATGTTATGTGCGGAATTATTCCTTTGTGGATTCAGGCACGGAGTTGTATCGTCATTACGAGAGGACTTTGGATGATAATTATGAACACCTCAATTTTGGATCTATCTGGCTGATTTTCATCCTTTTAAAACAAAACGTTGGGAAGAGAATAAGCTCCCTTTTAATTTTGGTATTTTACTGATGGATCCAGGATTAATGGTTGAGTTGGCTTCTCTGTCATTATCAGGGACGCACACGATAATACATTAGAGATTTTGAGAGTGTCTTTCTGATAGAGCCTCGTCTTTCAAGACGAATTAGGTGCTACACATAGGGTCTTTACCTGATGCCATAGACTTTGGTCCTCGAATGAGTGCAATACCGCTGTGATTTCTGATTCTGAATCAGCTTTACTCTCGATTGTAAATTGCTCATATTGTAATTATTTAATCAGAGACACTTATGTTTCAAAAAAATTTTTAATAAAAGAGAATTAAAAAACTCAATTATTTTGGGTCAAAGCCCATTCAGGGATATGCGGTAATGAAGAGGCTGACAGAAAGGCCAAACGATATTTCTCTCTGGATGACATTACATATCCTTTTCCTGCACCTAGGAGTGTTTATTAGTACGAGCAACTGATGTCGCGGGAGAACTGTCACAGCTGTGACATCTATATAATAGGTATATAAAAACACGCGAGTATTCGAATGCAACATTGTGTCAAAATTTCAAAGCAATCGGTAAAGAACTTTCGGAGATTTAAGATTTTGAATAAATAAACATTTACATTTTTATTTGTTTTAACTTTATTATGGTTTAGCAATAGGTTTTTTTTGGTGGTAGGCTGATACTTTTAGTTTTATGTATTAACATCTGTTTATTATTTTTGGGTTAAAGTCTACATTTTTAGAAATATTTTTGCACTCAGTTGGAGGCCGCTGAGAGTTTTTGATTCTTCACTTTTTACATTATCTTTTTTCTTTTTTTTCCTCCACTTACATAATAGGAATATAGGAGCAATGTCAAGGGGAATTGCGAACTGTACTGGAACCAACTAGTGGGGCCTGCGGAAAGGCAGTGGGGGAATGGTGCAACCTTGCTCATCCCCACTTCATTTAGCTTCGTGAAGATATTTCTTGGAATTCTAATTATCTTTGATTAAGCTTATCGATTTTGGTGTTTTGATTCTTCTGATAGGCCTTAGCTGAAGGGCGTTCATTTTTTTTCTCTTCGTTTCTTATTCTTTTATGTTTGTCTTTGTTTTTGTGTCTTGTCTTCTGTTCTGGGGACCCGAAACCTGTTCTGAAGGTATGGTCACCTTTGTCTTGAGGTTAAAGTATTGCCATCTCGTGTTCCTTTCCACAACAATTATTCCAATGCCTCTTCTAGTGTGAACAGTTGAAATAACATCAAGATAAACAACAAGAGTGTATCAAAATATTAAACATCGCGCTTATCCTTATTGTTTTTAGAAAACGTAAATATACAATTAAATATTTTGCACTGATATAGTGTCATTGTAACATAATGAATCTTTCAATATCTGCAATGATTCCTTACATTTCGCTTCAGTGCATCAATCAATGATACGTGAATGCTGCTGATCTAAAACATGTCCTGTAAGTCATATCATGATTTGCTGTATTATATTTCAGGTCTCCATTTTTAGCGGTGTTAGCAGGCTATACGATCCTACGTGTAAATAGATGACTTCATTTTTTATACAGAAGATTCAATTTCGTTAGGAATTACGAATATTATTGACGGGATTAATTTTAACAGTATTAATTTTACATTTGAGGGTGTGGTAAATAACAGTTTACCTTTTCTCGATGTTAGTTATTAGGACTGAGAGCAGTATCCACGCAGAGGTGTTTAGAAAAAATAATATTTGGAGGTTCTACTCTTACTCAAAAGTGAGTCCTCTTGCGCAACCTCCTTCAAAGTTGGGTCTTTACTATGGCGGTTAGTAGGGCCTCTGCATTTTCGAGTTCATACAAAATATTCGAAAACAAAATGCGCACTTTACAAAAAAATCTTTTTAGCAAATGGATATCCATTAAATTTTTTTTTTACTTACTATCTAATAAGAACTTTAAACAATATATACAATCCTAATATTAGGCACTTACAATCTTCTAAAATTTATGTCTCTATTCCTTTCCATAGTCACATTTTTTATTGGTTATGTAACATATTGAAACCTTATGACATTGTTTTAACATTTGCTATCAATGATAGTATAAAGAAACAAAAAGAAATTTCAAAAAGTTTGCATTTATTACAATAACTTATAAAAATAAGGGAATTCAATTTAAAAAAGATAAATTCATTTTTCATAAATATACAAAATTATAAACATCAAATAATTTAAGGGTATTTTTTTGTATTTTTTTTTTGTAGAATCATAAAGGATTGTGTTTTGTAAGAAAATGTAACAAGCATAGTAACATTTGACTCAGAAATGGATATTTTTAAAGTTTTAGTGAACAAAAGCTGTATTCATAATGACTATGTGTTTCCCGAAATTGGAATTCTCCAGATATCACGATATGTTTGAATTTTAAAGAAAAACTGCTTTCTTCCTTTCCTTTTTGATGTACCCTGTAAAACGGATTACAGCCATTAAGTTTTATTAAAAGATTGCATCTATAAATGATCGATAACTTAACTATTAAAAAAATACTGGAATGGAAAGAAAGGTGATTCAACAGATTTTTTAAGCCAGCTGCGAGTTGAATATTTTTTTTATTTTTATTTTTATGTTTATGTATTTTTTTTTTGGAATCGCATTAACACTTATATTTTGAAATCGCTTTTTAATTTGGGTCACATTCACGATGTAGCGTAGTGATATTTGACTCAGAAATGGATATCTTTAATGTTTTAATGAATAAAAACTAAATTATTAATGGCTGTAAATCATTGTCGAGGTGTATCATGAAATTGGAATTTTCCAGATATTACGATATCTTTGAATTCCAAAGAAAATCTGCAATATTTCTTCTATATGGATGATCATAAGTTAGGCCAATTAACGTTTCCCTTTCTGATTGCTCTCGTAAAAGAGCTATACAGAAAAGGAATCCATTGCCAAAGCGTGGGGAGTTGTGCGAGGAAGGACACATCTGACAAGTCTCTACGTCCAGGACGTACTGCTCTGTTGGGTGGTCTGGGGTTATGCGTCCGACCTCAATATCGCTGCTGCCGAGACGCATCAACGGCACCCTAGCTTTACATTGCATTAAATTTCCACGCAGGTAATTGTCCAGCCAATTAAACGTAGAGTCGTACAATACGCTAACGCCATTAAAAATAGAGACATGAATTTTCCTACAGCTATGATTGGCTGTTGAGGATTTTATAAACCCGCTGTTCCACTGGATCAATCACTTGGTGGATGACTTGCAGGCAAGCCGAAGACGTTGTGTTTTGTGGGATTAATAATAAGAGTTACCTTGGATCCTCACAACAAATTTCAAGTAGCGTTTGATTAAATTATTTGCATGTACTGGTTTTAGCAGAGCAAATTTAGACAACATGAGGTATGAAATAAATAAGCAGTAAACTGGAATGGACTTAACATGTTTTATAAAATCAAATAACTACAAAACATGAAACGGTTGTTTCAAACAATTTAAAGTTCAATTAAATGGATTCCCCATCTATTAAAGTTCCTTTCCTTAATGTTTAGAAGTTCCTTCAGAGATTTCCTTATCTTTAACTATCCAAGTTACAAACATTTGACAAAATGGTTTTCCACCATATGTGAAATTAACTGAAATTAAATATAATGCATAAGTACTTCAATGCACTGAACTTTCTAGTATTCTATTTGTCTTTACACTTGTATGTAATAGTTGTCTATCATATTCACCATGTGTGTATTAACAGGATTATATTGGAATGAATGACTAAGTTAAATTAACTTCCTTGATCCTATATTAACTTAACATTCTAATAGTAAAATCCTTTACTAATCATTTTAAATAGTCTAGTATGATAACACGAATATTTCAACTTAACAATTCTTGGTTTTCATTGAAATAGTCTTTAATAGTAAATTCCTTACTAATTATCGTAAATAATCTTACATGAAAACTAAAAACATTTTAGTTTAATAGTTCTTTACTTTCGTCGAAACTAGCTTTCATTTATCTTAAGTTGAATGTCTTTTGAATTCGATAATTCCCAGCATTAATAATTTTACGTGTAATAAATAACGTTACAGTTTCTGCAATGCACGAACAATGTATTCATCTGTATGTTGTGTTTCAATATTAAAGTTCTTTAACATTTATTTGAGTTTGTTCTTGAAAAACTTAATCTCAAGTGTTCGAATCTTATGAGTTGGCCTTCTTCCAAATTCCGAGATGGACGAGGTAAATAGAAAATTTACTTACAATAACTGCCAGCGCCGATTCGTCAATTTATTCGTCAACTCACGTTAATTGCGATGATACTGTCTTGCTGAATTTTCCTTTGGTCAACAAGTCATCGGTTGCATTGGTCGCTTTCCAAGTTATAACCTCTCTTTGGGATTCCATTGTTTAGGTTTAGCCAGTTATCAAGAATTAACTTAAATCTACAAGTAATTCTCACTCATTTAATACTAAAGGCTATCTGCCTTTTAATTGAATACAAGATAATCCTTTAACTCAAATTTAATCCATTGCAATATCGGATTTGGACTTATCCGATTTTCTATTACACAAACTTAGCATCGTTGCTAGTCTCCAGTTTGTCTTCGTAACGCCATTTTGCAATACTACATAAACAATACAACGCACGCATTCGTGCTGTATTCAAGACATCCATTGTTTCAGTTCGTGCCGTCACATAACAAAAGAACATAATTTTAACTTTTAGTTTCAATGAACAAAATAAAAAAAAAAATATTTCAAAGTCTTGAGGCTAATTTTAATTTAATTTTACCATGAAGAAAAATTGAATTTCTCACATGTTTCTATTTGAATTTTTTTAAATTTTAATTAAATACTTAATTGTGTGTTTGGCCGAAATTAAATTATTCTTAAAGAAATTACTCAAGTTAAATAATTGTAAATACCATTAAAACTTTTTTTCAAAATCAGAAACTATTAACAGAATAGAAATTGGAAGATCTGGAAAATATTTCGTAAAGTAAAGTTTCTCAATTTGGGAAGAAAGTTTCTCAATATTTACGAAAACAGTCAGGAAATGGAAATTATATGTATTACAAAAATTTTTGCTCAATTGAACATTGCACCGATCTTGAGTTTAGTCTTTGTGGATACAGTTTTTTCAAAAACATTATTAGATTGCATCAATTTCCCAAATGTCATTACGCTGAAAATTCAATCGCTTGAGGCGTGTAGAAATATTTGTAGATTGGTGTGACACAAGCCTAAGAAGCTTCCCTTCAATTAAGCTCTTAGATGGACTGTGAAAAAGTTCAAGAACTGACAGGAAACTGGAGTTAGAGTAATGACTGAATTATTCAAAACTATTGATCGTTACTAAGTGGTGTAGGAGTGGTGTAGCAGTTCAGACATTATTGTACGGTCCAAAGGGGATTTTCTTTGTTTGTTTGTCAGCTCCTCTGATTCCTCTAGGAATCTTATCTTTTAGCATTAATGAAGATTCTCTTCTGAAGTTAAATAAAACATTTCCGTTAACATAAACTGTTTTGGAGACAAGAAGGAAATAGAACAAAAATGATCATCTGATTCAAGTAATGACTCAAGAGAAATACAAAGAAGAAAGAAGAATAGCTTGGAGGTAAATAAACAATTCCATTTTTCTTCACCTGTAATTCGCGGAAAACGAATTTAAAATTAGTTTTTGCTTTAATTTCAACCAGAAATTCCTGAAAGAATTTAAAGCATCCTTTCTTTCAAATATTATTCTTATTTTCTTTGTGATTTTCCTTTTTCTTTTTAAAATCTTGAAAAGAATACAAACGAAAAGCTTACATTTATTTTCAATTTTTAATATTTCCTTGATAAATAGTGCAAATTTTCCATATCCTCAAAAAAAAAAAAAAAAAAAGAAAACCCGCATTATTAATTAATCTTGAATTGTTTAAAGCCGATTAATTATAATCAAATCCAGCGCTAATCTCAACGACAAAAATTAAATACTACAAATTTCTTCTGAAAATATATTGTTATTGCTTTGGTTCTGTTTTTTGGAATAGAAGAGAATACTTAGTTTTCTCTATTTTCCTATTCTCCTCAAGAAAATCTCCGCTGAGGAGTTTGAAATATTGAGTTAAAGAGGTTTTCATACTGAAGATGGTGTCTGTGAGTTTTTTTGTTTGACAAAAAAAAAATTGTTTAATCACCACAGATATCCATTCGACTGCATTTCTTTAGGAATTTCTTCTGAAGTTAATTTCTCAAACAACACCCTTGGAAAAGATTCAAATATAAAAGTTAGATCGTCTGTAATCCTAAATATGCATACCAAGTTATAATAATATCCCTCCAGCGTTTCAGATGTTATTATCGGGACACTTACTCGCAAAGACAAAGGCAGATTGATTTGATGAGCTTCATTTGGCCAAGAAAGTAAGCAAAAAAAAAAAAACAAGTTAGGGAAAGCGATTAGTAAACCAATCATAATGCTTCGCAACGTCTTCTGATAAGAAAATATAATTGATATTACTGTAATTTCCTTATTATTATAAATGTGATTGTTGCGCATGCAGAAGACGCAATTGTTGCGATTCTTGTGATTGTTGTGCTTAATTTAACGAGATTTTAATGATAAGTTAACGAGATTTTAATGATAACTTAATGAGATTTTAATGATACTTGTCTATGGGACAGACACAACGGGAATATTAGTCTGCTGATCTTATCAGAAGACTAAAACAGATTGCTAATACGTACTAACTTAGAAGTTGCAAAATTAATATACAATAATTAATGGTTTAACATTTAAAAGATAAAATAAGAAGCTGTTTCTTTTGCAATACATTTGTATATCATTATCTTTACATAGGTTATCAATTACAAATAATTATCCTACATCTAATGCGTATAATTATCCCTTTATCTATTATACATAATTATTCTTTATATATTACATATAATTATCTATATCTATTGTATATAATTATCCTTTACACCTCTTGTGGTAATTAAAATTTAAGTTATTTTGATGTTGCTTTAAAGTTATTATAATTATTACAGATTCTCTTGTCTTTTTAATTTTGGTGAAAATCATAAGCTTTAAGTCGATAACATTCCGTATTTAAACGTATTTTGGAATATAAAGAAAATAAATTATCGTGCAGTGTACGAGAGTCGATTCCTAAGTCACGGGAACTAGTTTTTATCTGCCAAGCATGCGGTAACACTGCATCTAGAATTTACGTCTGAAAGCTTCTTTGATGTTCTTTTGATTGGCACCACTGATGTGATCTGGGTCAATGGAGAATCGTTACATATTTAGAAATCATCGTTTAATAAGGCAATACAGTTTAGCCAAGAAAAAATAAAAGGAACACAGGAATACTCAATACATTACATCCCGAAATAATCTTCAAGATTGTCCACCTTCCTTTGCCAATGTATGGGAACTGCTGTCTAACGCCATCATTCTTCATGATAACGCCAAATGTCACACGGCAGCTCCTGCACAGACTTTCTTATGTCGATGGAGTGGAAAGTTTTGGAACACTCTCCGTATTCGCCAGTCCTGAGTCCATGCGACTTTGGTTTGATTCCAAAACTCAAGATGAAATTTTGACGGCGTTTTAGTTAGAGGTTCAACACTTTAATGATCCACATGCAGCCAAAGATATTCTCCGCCTTCCCAAACTCTGGGAACGTGCAGTGGACAATCTTGGAGATTACTTTGAGGGGTGCTTTGCCTTATTAAACAATGATTTCCAAATACGTATTTATCACTTGCCCCTCTGACGTTTCTCCAGTGACCCAGACACATCAGTGGAACAACAATCAGATAAAGAACAAACAGGCTTTCAAACTTATGTTCTAGAATTGTAGTGGTACTGCATGATTGGCAGATAAAATATAGTTGCCATGACTTATGAATCCGACCCTCGTACTCGTATATTAGATTAGTGAAAAAATAAAATAAAAATGCACATTAATAAACAAAGGTTCTCGCACCCTGAACTGTCATCTCGGCAATCTCGAATAGCTATTTCAGCCTTATTAGACTTCATCAATCAAATTTATCCTTGATGAAAGCTGAGAGTATGTGATAGAGTTGAGCTTACCACTTACATTGTTGCATTGATGTTGTTGGGCCATTGCGGGGAGCTGAAGTGGTATCCTAAACTTTATCCGCACTTTCAGCTATCATCAAGGGTAAATCTGCTGATAAAGCTTAATAACTGAAACAACTATCCCAGATTCCCGAGACGATAACTCTGGATGCGAGAACCATTGTTTATTTATGTATATTTATTATTTTTTTTTACTAATATTTTGGAATAGTTAGGAGTTCTATTTAAAAAAAGCTACTAGTGCAACGGATATTTTGCTTTGGATCATTTAAACACTTATTTTTTAAGTTTTCTTCTACATCTGACTGTGCGTACTCTCAGCGCAAGGCGGCGGCCCCGCTGAAGGCAGATGCGTCCGAACCTGGGTTCGAAGGCCGGTCGCGGCTTGGTTGTTCCTTTCCTGTGTTTGTCTGAATCTTGCCCAAATTGGCTTCCAGGGGAAGGCAACGGGAAACCACACCAGTATCTATTCCGTAGTAAGGGGCCGGTCTCTGATTGGGGGCCTTGCGACAGTGACAAGGCGAAGCTTTTAATATCAAAAATAATAATAATAATTAATGGAGTGTATTAGTTACTTGAATTATTTGATTCACTTTTATTTTTTTATATCTTTTGTAGCATCACTTCACTTTTCTTGAAAAGGAAATACTTCAAGTAGGAAATAAAAAAAAAAAAAAAAAACCAGATATAACTGACTGAAAGGAAAATGCAAACCTCAAATGGATCTGAGTAAAAAAACTAAAAATAAGAATGAAGAGAGTGACATTAGATGGAAAAGGGAAGAAAAGTCTTGAAGTCTTGATGATAAGTCGCTGACAACACTAAAGCGGAAGTTGAAATGTTTAGGGAAAACCAGTTCGAAAACGACAAAGAAAACGAAACGAACATCAGCGAAATGGAAGGAAGAGCTTTGGGTAGATCTGAGGTAATAAAAATGTCAAGGAGACAGTAATGTTACAGTTGAAGAAAGCAGCTTTGCAGTTTTGTTAAATTTGAATTTTCCACTGTATTTGAATTCCTTATGTTTTTATCTTCATCCACTCATCTTAAGCTTACAATCGAAAAATCGGATTCTGAAGAGCCGAGACTTAAAATTATTAAATTTCAGAAAATATTTACTTAGTATTTTGTATCTTTGCTTCTAGGGTTTAAGCTTTTTAAAATATTAATTCACTTTTTATTTTTCTGATCTCATTTTAATCAAAGACATATTTTGAGGAATTTTGCGAAATGTAAGTAAGTGAAGTATTAACAACAATAATTTCTGAATTTTTATTTGCAGCCATCAAAGCACACTACATGATGTTAAAAAACATTTAAAAGCTTAGTGATATGAAGTTTCGAAGCTCATTTGTATCCATTTCTCAAATAAAAGTTCATCGGAGCACCAATTTATTCAGTTTCATCCACCGTGGATTCGTCAGTATGAGTGGTTGGTCACACATTGATTATAAGTTTCTTGTTGTTGCGCCATCTGTTGTTGTTCTTCATAAACTAGAATCAGTTGTCTGCTATTACATGCGGAATTTTTTTTTTTTTTTTTTTTTTACGGCGCTAAATTAATGAGCGCGTTTAGCAATTATGATATATTGACGTTAAGTTAATCATTAGTATCGTACAATTGCTAAAACATATTATATTGTGGAGCGCTGTTAATAGAAATATCTTGATTATAACTTTTTTGTTTTTTATAGCTAAGCATTCTTAAAATTTTCTAAGATCGGCATCTTTTTTGCATTCCGTATATAATTGAGTTTGTGGTGTCAATGCTATGTCCTGTTCTTATACAATGTTCTGCTGTGGCATATTGCATACTTCCTTTTTTTTACAGCATATTCGTGTTCTTGAGTCCTTTTTGTAACATTCTTTTCGATTCTCCTGTGTATAAGCTCTGACAATTATTATCTTGATATTTTAATTCCATAAATGGCTCCTTATGCCTCTAATTTAGTTTTGTTTTGGTGCTTTTTGTATTCCGTTTGCTAAAACATTTTTTTAACGTTTTATTGGTCTTATTTGCTATTCCTACTTTATGCTTCATTAACAGAGGTTTTAATTTTTGATGCGAGGGATCATGATAAACAATGGAGATATATCTGCTACTGTTATCCTTTCTACCATTTTCATTGGTATTAGTATTAAATTTGGCTTTTCGTTTTCGTTCTATAAATTTTGTGTACCTTCTTATTTGTTTGTTGATATATTCTGTTGGGAAGCTATTAATTTTGAAGATCACTTGAATGGTTTTTATTTCATGTTCTAAAGCAGATTTTGTTGAGCGTATATTGTAGGCTCTTTGGATGGCCATATTTATACGACAGTGCCAAGACATTGCTCATAGGACCGAGCCGAAAACATCAAATACGGAAGTAGAGGAAACGATTTTCATTCTTTTATGACAAAGATTTTCAGTTTGATTTTCATTGTTTTATTGGTAATGTATTGAATATCAATGCATCTTTAGTGTGTCTCCAATAAAAGATATCCACAAGTGTAAGATCATTCAATTAGCTTATTGTTAATGTATCATCGTTTAGAAAAATCCTTTGTTAAGGGGATCTTGGAGCAATGGCCAAGATCCGATTTGCTAAAAGAAATTCGGGCTAAATTTTATTAGCCCCAGGGTGGGCGATTTTTAATAAAATCTAAAGATAAATGTTGGTGCCTAGTAGAAAGTCAAACATATCACTAAATAAAATTTAATCCTATAAAATTAGGCCTGGTAGCTACAAAAACTTCTGGAAGTTATCCGTTAACAAAAAAAAAAAAAAACTAATGAGATACAATATACAGTAAATGAAAATATACTCGGAGAAAAAGTCATCTTTTGTCTACGAAAATGGTAATTAAGAAATTATTTTTTACGATACTTTCTTTACTTTGAATTTTTTACTAAAAAAGAAGTGAATTTAGATACCGGTAGTTGTTATATAAATATTGTCAAATCTTGTAATTAAGAATTAAAAAATTTTCTTTTTGCTGATAATCAAAAATGAAATCACAAATCACAATTCTCAACTTTTTATTACATTTTCAAAGTATTGCATTACTACTAATAAGGTAAAGTCGCCAAATACCGCACCCCACTTTGTTTTTTCATCGTAATTTCTCTAAATTTACGTATAAAACTTCAAAAAAACACCATTTTACTACTTATTTATTAGTGTATCAATAAAAAGAAACAATATTGTGCTTTTTAAGCAAATAATTTAACTATGAGCTCGAAACGTAAACAATAGTTTTCTCAAATTTATAATTGTGTGTTCCTAATGTCGCCCCCGGGTACGGTATTATGGACACATAAGTAATATACTAAGAACAAGTTGAAGTATTGCAAATGTTTTTAATTATTTTCTATATTAAAGTTACAAAATCATGTTTTAGTCTAAAAAAGTAAAGTTTTAGTCTTCTATATTAATTCTCCAAGCATGTAGCACAAATGAACCTAGGTTTATCGAAGTCTTCTGCACAGTCTTCATGGCACCAAGTAAAACATTTAGTGCATCTTATCCACTTTTCTCCACCTCGATCTTCCGAAAAGTGTTTTTCACAGAAAGGGCAAGTAGCATCGCTGTCATCGTTGTCTCCATCGTGTGTGGAAATCAATGGAGGTTCCTCATCTGTCTCGTCTTCCGACAAAGACTGTCTTTTCGAACATATCTTTTTTTTGGCAGATGAGGTTTTTATCTTTACTATCAGTTCGCCTTTTCCTTTTTGTTTTTGCGCTGTCGTAGTTATTTTCTCTTGCTTCTTCTTTTCTGATTCTTCTAATTGTTTTTTTGTGAGGAGATCATGTGACAAGCATAAGAAGCACCTCCTTCTTTCTAACTGCGTTCACTGCTTTAATCATAGCATCTGAATCCCATGTCTTCCTCTTTGGCATCATAAAGTACAAAAAATAACAAAAAATGAAACAAAAATGTGTCATTGACAACACACGAATCATTCCTAATGGTGTGCATAATACCGCACCCGGAGCGGTATTAGGGACACCACTGGGTGCTATATTAGGCTGTTTGACATTTTTCCTTGACCAAACAAAAAAAAAATTACAAAATATAATCTAAAATTTGGATGAATCCGTTTAAATTTTCGATAATAACGGTCTAAAACTGTAGGTAACAATATTGTATTATAGACAAACCCTTATGCTATATATTACTGCAAAAATTTTGGAAAAAAACTTACATTTTCAACATAGTATTATTTTTCTTCTGCACGCGATAATTTCTGTAGATCCTTCCTTCACAAGTCAAAATGTCCGAATCAGGTGACCTGTTAATTAGTTCCGCAACTGGATTACACAAGGCACTGCCTGTTTTCAAGAAACCAAGGGGTACGGAAATAGGGCCGGGTGCGATATTTAGCGACTTTACCTTACTCAAATATTAACTAATATAAACTGACAGTACTCAGAACGATTTAGAGAATGATCTACTCCACGAATCACAACGAAAATTGGTGGGTACTTTGTCAGAACACGGGGAAGAGATCTTCCTCATAGAAAAAATAGTTATTTTGAATGTCACCTGGTAGTGTTGGTGCGCCAAAAACGTGGCTGAACATGCTAATTTCTGGTGACATTACAGCCAATCACATGTGATGTCTTCCTGTAATCGCAAGACGAAACCATAGGTATCTGCATGAAGGACCGACTTGGTGAAAGAGTTTTATTAGTGAAACTCTTTTACCAAAACGGCAGTAATGCCGCCGCTGCATTAAGCAAATATCTTCATTTGAAAGAAATAAGAAAAGGACCTTTGTCGCTAACTGGACTGAAGAATACGATAAAAAAATTTAAGAAACAGGCGAACGGCAAAAAGCAGTTTGGATGACGTTGCACTTACCGTGAAGAAATCGAGTTGATTGGAGCTAACAGTAGTTACTGCCAGACAGGTATTTCGTCTACCGCAAATTCCGTGGTGAACTATCCGTAAAATTCTAAGGTCCATTCTGAAATGGAATCCTTAAACACAACATAGAGTGTAGAAGGTGCAACCATCTGAACAGCTCGCTCACTATGCTACGCAATTTCTGGCGAGGATGCATCTCGCCGATATATGGCCTGCGAATGTCAATGGACCCTTGACGCTCGTTTTTCCCTACAAGATAAAATCTACACGCACAACTGCCGAATATGGGGTCCGACACGTCCGAATGCTGCGCTTGCTGAGCCCGTACACTCTAGACTACGTAGATTTATGGTGTGGATTTACTGCAAATTTTATAATCGGACTAATTTTCTTTGAGGAGATCAAGCCTCATGGTTCTGTGCATCAGTGAATCCACCTTGTTACATTTTCTCACTTGGCAAGAACATAATTCCTTAGACTCTATAACCTTCATGCAGGATGGGGCATCATCCCATATTTCAATTTCATGACCATATTTCAACCTATTTTGCTAAGGAATAGGTCATAATTGGGCATCTTGATTTCAATTAAAGATTACTTTGTTCAACTTTACTTTGTTTGACATTATTATTTTTTTTTTGGGGGGGGGGGGGGGCACCTAAATGCGAGACTTTGTTTCTAGTTGTGATTTAGTCTACGATTACCAATTTCTTGTATATAACCTGTGTTTATAAGATTTTAGAAATGATGGGGACGATTCATTGTGATGTAAACGTTCAGTTTAGTACTTTTTTTTTATTTCAATGGTCCACAGAAATAGTTGAATGTTCTTTCTACACATTAAAAATCATTTACTGTAGTAAGCTAAATTTTTGTTGTAGATTCTAAAGGATGAATTTTAGAAATTACAAATTCCTTCTCATCTACTAATTCACTTAGTCTTCTAGAAGGTTCTCGATAATAAGGAAGCTATAGAAAACATTAAATAACAACTAAAAATAAACCTTTCTTGAAGATGTGTTTCAGATCAAAAACCCTTTTGCATTATCCGTGACGTTGATCTCTTCCATTTACTTTCCTCATTCATAAAATTAAAATCAGGATAAACCATTGCTTTAAAAGACCACTTCCTGTAATTTATTCCCAAACCTTCTGTTTTTCACTGAGCTGCTCAAATACATTTATAGTCTTCTTATTTTTGAAAAGTCCAACACTTTGCTCTGAAACTTCAGCATAATGAACGAATATTAGAATGAAGATATTATTCTAATTATATCATAAATTAGATCTCTTACTACATAATTACATGTTAGAAGCTTATTTAATCTTTAATATTAGTATAGCTATCTTTTCCGTGATATTACAGTAATAATTTTGATAGGAATCGCAATTAAAATAATTATCAGATTTAATAAAATTAAAGCACTAAATAATCGGAAATTTTCAATTCTTAAGCCGATGCAATGTCTTGACTATTTTGTTTCCAATGAATTTATTATTTCATTCCTATCTTCAGGCGCAGCGATGGACTGCCAAGTGTCCAATACGTATCACTTTGGGTTCGACTCCAGCCTCCAGCATTAATGTAACTTTCTTCTTCTTCTGATTATCTTGGGTTGTTGGGGTGTAAAATGAACTAACTCCTGTGCGAAAATAAAGACTCTTCAGCTAAATTGTTCACTTTTTTGTCCTTCACATTTTCCCTTTAACACTGAGGCCAAAAGGAGCCCGGGCATCGTAAAAAAATAAAATATATTATTTCTCAGAAACATTTATGGTATTAAAATGTCATTGAAACTAATTCTGAATGAAATTTATTAGTCAACTCCGATTTAAAATGTAGTCAGTAATGGCTTATTTAATTTAATAATTAAGTAATTTAATTTCTCCCATCTATGTAATCTAATCTCTTCAGTCACTTTCTAATTCAAGTAACTTACAGTCCTCACGTTGAAAGATGAAACTCCCAGAATGCAAAGGAGATTATAGATTGGCCTTTCCTGGCCGTTCGCTAACATTGAAATAGAAGAGAAGCTACCTCTTCTATTTTAATGTTAACAAACGGCCAGGAAAGGACAATCTGTAATCTGCTTTGCATTCTGGGAGTTTCATCTTTTAGCGTGAGGACTATAAATGTCTTTTTCGCACCATTTAAATCACTCGAATTAATAAGTCATTAACGAGAAACAACATTAACAAAAAGTATTATGTAACTTAATTTTAGCGTAAACGAGCTAATTTTGGATAATTATGAAAAGTTAAATCGTAATTAGAGAATGAGAAACAAAATCAAACATAGTAAGTTTTCAAAGCTTACGGGATTCAACAATAGGAATCGAAAAGCGGGTTCGATCACGGCAGATAGATTCTCTTCCAGATGAGTTCTCGTGAAATCGATACTGGGGGAAATACGTGTACGCTTTATATAGTTCTGCGATAGATTAAATAAAACTACGTGTTTTCTGAAGATTCTCTCTTTATAGTCCAGGGAAATTAGACATTGATCCGGACATTTGAAATAACAAGCTGAAAATTGGTAGAAATGTTGAGAATAGTGTTCTGATTGATATCCCAAAATTCCCAAAAAATCCATCTTGGGGAAAATCCGCCATTTTAATAAAACCGCCCCCATCGTGGATATTTCGAGTTTTAAGCATAGCGACTGAACCGAGCGTCTGAATGTATTCGTTTTTGCATCAAATTACGTAATTCAGGCTGCATTACCTTCCGAAACACTAAAAATTAATAATTATAGACCAATTGTGGTTCTTGAGAAATAATAATAATTATGAAAATGCGACAAACGAAAATTGATCTAAAATTATAATAAATATTATTATAACATAAAAAAAGTAATCAAAGAAGACTTCATAACACAAGGCGTGAAATATAGGCATAAGCAGCAATAGAAATACATTATTAAGGGTAGAAGTTAGGTAGCTTGTTTCGTGTTACCACTGGAGCTCGACTGCCTGTTCACTAATCTGCCTGGCCAAAATCTTTGACAGTAATGCATGATCTGAAGAAATATAACCTACATTAGCGTCAATTTAAGACAAGTAAAACAGTGTTCTTTAAATTTTGTAGGTATTTAACGTTTCTATGACAACATGTCTGCCAAAGGTTCAACGTCGTCATCGCTATCCGAGTTAGAGCAGTCCATACGTTTTGTGTAGCCATGTCCTGGGCAGTAGCCGCACATACATGCGCAAGGAAAACCGTTTCTTCTGCACCTGCATCTCTTCTCGCAACCACAGTTACAGTTGCCGAATAGGATATTCAGTACCCGCTCCGGTACTGGTTCTTCTTTAGTTGGAATGGGTGTCAGCTGAACTGCATGAGCCATCCATCCCCACTCTGCTTCCGGTAGGCGATTCCACATCCAAACTGGAACCTAGAATGAAACAAATTAAACATTGAACAGCCTGTTTAAAAAGCTGTCGTTGTTGATAAAAAACCCTCCTAACTGCAGTTTTAAAACAAACAAAAAAAAAAGATGAGCCAATGAGCAAGTTTTAAATTAGCCGAGTTTGCACATGGTTCAACTCGCACAGTGTTTGGCTATCATGTAGTTCTCCTGCTTGGAAGAATTGTGGGAGACGTTGTACGCAAAGAACACAGTGACCGAGATGGTAAACGGCCATGCCTACGCTCTAGCTATCCGCGCACTTCTTCTGATGCAGCTGTCGTTGGCGATATTCAGGATATACAAGACGCAGACTCTCTTCTCAGCGATCGCTTGAAACGAACACACTCAGACCACACTCTTGAACGACTTCGGTGGATGACGTTTTGTCGTCAGAGTACATCGTCCAGCAAGCAGAGTTGTTCGAAGCAAAGCTGAAAGCCCTCTTTTCATCTGGACGGCTCACTGCGAAGCTGTGGGTGCGATTCTTTTAAGATGGTTGGCATCATGCGTCTGTTTGTCAGAGCTGAACGTTCTGGAGTTTGGGTTCTTCACTTGCTGTGTGTCCAAAGAATGATTCCGTATTTCCACTCTGCGGGACATCTCAGCTCGAGCATGTTATGACTCCCTTGGAGTTCCGGCAATTTGTTATGAAGGCTGCTTCACTGTCAGGAGATCTGCAAGTTCTGTTCAGGCATATGGACCGATATAACTATAGAGCAAGTGTTGATGAGAAACATGAAGACGGCGGGTGGGCTCACACATGGACGTGGATTGACGGATAACGTCATTGCTCGATGGGTTTGTGCAATGCCTTCATCTGCACATGTAATCGACGCCACTGAAAGATTTTGTGGAGTCTTCTCCGAAACCTCCGACCAACATGTGGAGCTAAGAGAGTCTTCGCAAGTGAGACATAAGGCAGACGTTCGCAAGATGGTAGACTGGCTCCAGTGCCACCATTCTTTTAACGACTCAACGAACCTTCTAATGTTCTTGTCTACCGGTATAGTAGCCGACGATATAGTTAACTGTGATGAGGCTCTCTCTCCCGTGGTTTGCAAGCAAGGAAATCAATCACAGGTCAACGATTCAGTAAAGTCCACTTAAAACGAAAAAACAAAGTCACGACTTTTGCCATTGCATCTAAAACGGCCAAGATCAAATAGACTGTCGTCGAAATCAACCCTAATCAACTTTTTCACCGATTGCTGTGTTGTGCGTGACGATGTTGACCTCGAGTAGTACCTGGCATATGAACTTGCAGCAAGGCCTCCAGCGGTGTTTGACGGGATGTTGATGCGGAAAGGCACTATGTCTGGATTGATCAACGTTTTAGAAGAGATAGCGCAGTCCAAGACAAACTTTCCAGTGAACGCAGAGTTTACAGTTCCTCCTGTACCGGGTTGTGTGGGCGCGTCCAGTGAATTTCAGCCACATCTGTCTCCAGTATGCGAAGTACGTGGAAAATCAGTGGATGTAATACCACTTCTTCTCCGTTCTGAAAAGGCACAAAGGGATCTTTCAAGAAGTTCAAGCTTGTTTAAGGGAGACAGTGTCGGTCGTCAACTAATAATTCTAGGTTTGGATGGGGAATCGCCGGCCGGAAGCAGAGTGGGGATGGATGAATCATGCAAGTCAGCTGACACCCATTCCAACTAAAGAAGAACCAGCACCGGAGCGGATACCGAACATATATATCCTGCAACTATAACTGTGGTTGCGAGAAGAGACGCGGGTGAAGAAGATACGGTTTTCTTTGCACAAGCTTGTGCGGCTACTGCGCAGGACCTGGCTGCACACATCGTATGGACTACGATGACTCGGATAGCGATGATGACGTTGAACCTTTGGCCGACGCGTTGTCATAGTAACGGTAAGTAACTGCAAAATTTAAAGAATACTTTTTACTGCTATTAAATCGACGGTAATTTAGGTTACAATTTTTCAGATCGTGCATTACCAGTGAGTGAAAGATTTTCGCCAGTGAGTGAACAGCCAGTCGAGCTCCAGTGACAACACGAAATAAGCTACATAACTTTTAGCCTTCATAATGTATTTGTATTGCTGCTTTTGCCTGTACTTCATGCTTGTCTTATGAAGTCTTCTTTGATTCATTTTTTTGTATGTTACGATAATATTTATTATAAATTTAGACCAATTTTTGTTTGTCGCATTTAAATAAATATTGATTTTTCTCAAGCACCAAAATTGGTCTATAATTATTAATTTTAGTGTTTTGGATGAGAGCGCAGCCTGAATTAAGTAATTTGGTGCAAAAACGAATACAATCAGACACTCGGTTCAGTCGCTATGCTTAAAACTCGACAAATCCACGATGGGGGCGGTTTTTTCAAAATGGCGGATTTTCCCCAAGATGGATTTTTTGGGAATTTTGGGATATCAATCAGAACACTATTCTCAACA
>JAFIDM010006943.1:74881058-74892993 GCA_023159025.1 Thereuonema tuberculata
AGTGAGTGAAAGATTTTCGCCAGTGAGTGAACAGCCAGTCGAGCTCCTGTGACAACACGAAATAAGCTACCTAACTTTTACCCTTCATAATATATTTGTATTGCTGCTTTTGCCTGTACTTCACGCCTTGTGTTATGAAGTCTTCTTTGATTCATTTTTTTGTATGTTACGATAATATTTATTATAAATTTAGACCAATTTTCGTTTGTCGCATTTAAATAAATATTGATTTTTCTCAAGCACCAAAATTGGTCTTTAATTATTAATTTTAGTGTATTAGATGAGAGCGCAGCCTGAATTAAGTAATTTGGTGCAAAAACGAATACAATCAGACACTCGGTTCAGTCGCTATGCATAAAACTCGACAAATCCACGATGGGGGCGGTTTTTTCAAAATGGAAGATTTTCCCCAAGATTGATTTTTTGGGAATTTTGGGATATCAATCAGAACACTATTCTCAACATTTCTACCAATTTTCAGCTTGATATTTCAAATGTCCGGGTTCGGCCACTTTTTTGTCTAATTTCCCTATACTATTAGAATTCTTTTTAGTACTGTGTCAAGTCGATTGGTGTTGCGTTTCAATGCATGTTTTGCTTCCTAACAAACAATAAAAGAAATATTTATGTCTTATTCAAGGAAAAACGTACAACTTCACCTTCCGCCTTTCAAATACCTTTTTTATGGGATCGTTTAGAGAGAAGCAAAGTTTGACCCACAGCCGTTAACCATTTTAAATTGGCAGTAACTCTGTTCCTGAATGGAGTCGTACATCACAGGAGGAAAGTAACTTGAAAGTATCACACACAATAAACAACGTCATTTCTTTTCATTCCGACTTGGAAATGGAAAATGTCTTATTCTGACTTCAGTCATTCTTGAAATGGCTTTCATTTAAAAATTTAAAATGAATACATACATGATCAATAATTTTTTTTCTTTCTGTATACCAGAAGACTAGAAATTAAAAGAAATTAAACAACATAATGAAATGGTTTGGATGAATTAGATATTAAATGCACATATTTGCTTCTCACAATTTTAGCATGTGCACTTTCCTTGTAAATCTGGCTTGTTAGAATTGGAAATCCATCACTTAAATAATGTGGAAGAAAAATATCTATTTTTTAAATATCTTGAATCATTTGATAATTTGTCTTATTCTGCTGAACTAATGAAACTAATAATTTATGAACATACTTAATTGGAAAGTTCCTTTCATTAATTTTGAAAAAAACTGAACTTAGCTACAAAAAACCGTATCTTAAAAGTGGAAATTTACTATATATAATATAAATTGAAGATGAAAGGTATGAAATTTGAAAGAAATTTGAGGAGAGAACGTTTAACTTGGATGTATGTCAGTGTATGTCAAATAAAAATCATTAACATTACTGGTTTGTAATGACACTGACGTGAGAAATCGGTAATGTTAAAGACATTTATTTGTGTTATTATGCGTAGGCTTTTTCTGTACAGCAAAATTGAAAGAAATTTATTACTCTTGTAACTTTATAATTGAACATGGTAAAAAAGGTTCAATAATGACAAATTTAAATATGATTAAACATGATAAAATAAACAAGGAAAAACAACTTTTTGATAATGTACACAAAACATTGCGATACATTTTCAGTTTTCGGTCATTTTCTAAGATACAAGAAGTGATGGCAGACCGGAAATCGTATTTTTCCGTACCTCTATAGTCATTAAGGTTCTAATAAGACCTCACTCATGTCTGACTTTAGTTCTTGCTGTATAATATACAAGACGTTTCATTTTCAATCACTTCCACTTCTAATTGAGACAGGATTGGAATTCTTGTAAGACAGATCCAATCTAAAACCGGACATTTTTCAATGTATTTTCAGACATCTGTTCGATTTGTATTTTAGGTAAAGATGTAAAGATGATGAAATGTCTCATTTTAGGCCACTTTCTGTGAGACACGAAGTAACCATAAATCGGAACTCCACCCACGTATAAAACTTATAATTTTCTATAAAAAGATTGCTCCACCTATAAAATTCTCAAGGATTTTAAGGTACACTCGCGTTTTGTCGGATCTGTAGTTTAGTCAATGAACCTAGTGGCATATATAATTTTCTGTCACTCCTGATGAGATGAAAGTGTCCTCGTACAGGATGTCCGTATTTTTCGATACCTCTTCAAGTCATAAGTATTTCAAGAAGGTCTCATTCATTTCTGTTGGGCTCATAGTTTGGGCTGTGAAAAAGGTGACAGATGAACAGACAGACAGAACCTTCTTAAAAGCATCCCTCCTTCCTTTTGCATTTTAAAAATAACAAACAAAGAAAATATTGTAATGATTCTTTTTCGCTGTATATATTCGCATTTATCTTTTTGTAATAGCCCTACTTATTCATTTTACATTCTTAGTTATCTTACGTTTATAATTGTATTTATCCTTAATCAGCATTTATTTTATTATCAGTTGTGTATTCTAATTTTTACTGTTTATCATTCAATTCCGTTATTTTATTCAAATTTTCTGTTGACAGTACTTCTTTTCCCCGATTCGTTATTTAAAAAACAGTTAAATATCATTTAAAACTCACGTGTAATTTAAATCCCCCAATCAATTTATAAAGCAGGGCAACCAATAACAGCCCTTCTATGTAAACTATTTAAATCCCTCATACAAATAAAAAGAGAGTTCTTGACAGATCTTATTCTAGTCTAATCGTCTAATTTCACGAATCAGTGGCCGCAAACATTCACCACAAATATTGGCGCCGAAACCCTAGTTTTGCTCCAGCCTACCTTCATCATATTAACAATGAAGTGAACTTTCCACCGCTTATTGCATCCCGAAAAAATCGTCGACTACGTGGTCTCCCTCCATTCGACGTCATGACGGACAATTCAACAAGTACCTAAACAAGTGTAGCAGCTACCCCAGTCACCACCCACCGATTTAGGGAGCCGACAATCTTCTATGACCGTGGTAATGAGAATCCTTGCCGATGGCTTCCAGACTATATCCGAATAGCAAAATTCAACGGATGGGACAATGCGGCACAACTTACCAAGTGTACTTCTCGCTAGCATCACGGAACGTAAGTGATTTGAGAACAATGAGGCAGTAATTACAATGTGGCAGATATTCCAGCAGCAGTTTACAGCAACATTTATCACATCTTACGACATATCAAAATATGCAGAGAAAGCATTGGAACTGAGGGCACAAACGTCCAGAAATGGATGTGAACAATACGCTCAAGACGTTTTGAATCTCTGCCGAGCAACTAACCCTGAGATGACAGACCCTGAAAAGCTGACCCTACACCTTATGTATGGAATAGCTGAAGATGTTTATGTAGAATAATTAGAGTTTGTAGCAGAGAGTACTTATAGACAGTTGATTGTTATAATCATTTTTAATGACTCAAGAATTAAATATAATATGCGTATCTTTAATTTTAAATCACTTGATTATCTAAGCGAAAGACTAGAGTATCGCGGCTCTCGCTCTATATTGTATGAGTTAGTCATTTTGATTTTTTTTCAACAGATTTTATTATGATTACTTTGATAAATGTGATAATCCTATAGGTTTATTTAAAGTTTAACTTCATTCTTTAGAAATATAAATTTTCGTTTGGGCTTCAAACGTTCTTGGCTCCTTACATTTCAAGATAGAATTATCTATATATTTTTTTTAAAAAAGCAATAAGAACATTCGATGTATGATGGAAAGCATGATTCAAAAAAAAAGGCTAAGAAAGCTTAAAGCTATTATAAAAATTTGTATTTCAAATAAAATAGAAAACGTGGAGTGGTTTAATTTAGTGTATTAATATTATCAATGTAAGGCAAGATTTGACTATTAGAAGCAATTTGAATCTTTTCTTGAGTTTTTTTGTTTTGTTTTTTTATTTTAAAAAATTCTGATACTAAAGAATATTTTAAAAGTATTTTTTTTTCTTATTTCAAGAAGTTTATTTCATTTGCCATTGCATTCAATCAATCAAACACTATAAAGCGAGCATTTCTTGTAAGTTTTATCTTGAAAACGGGCTTGAGGATTTTGATAAAATGAGTCTACTGTAATCGGGTGCGGGAAAGCGATTTAGCTAGGGTTTGACTTCGGGAAAACTTATTTGGGGATAAATGACTGACCTGGGATCTGGGTTGTCAGGTTATTGTCTATTATGTCCTTACTTTATATTTTTGTTTTATTTTATTCTTAAAAAATTCGTGTTTTGTGCTTGTGTAATAAAGTAATAATTTTATTTTTATCTGTAATAAAAGAATAATTTTACTTAATAATTTTTAAAACTTTTTCCATTCAACGTCGCGTACATTCACTGCGGAGCTGTCCATTTCCCCGAAAGGGGGTTAAATAACCAAGCAATTGTCTAAAGTGTTCTTACTTCATTTTCGTTTTATTTTACCAAACCAGATCCTTAAAAATAATACGAGTAGTTTGGTTTAATTAATTGTAAATAATTAGTTTACAAATACTGATTTGATTGAAGCTTCTTAAATAATGTTTACTTATTGCAGAATCTCAGAGCATTGGAACATTCGTTGTCCTTGTGCTAAATATTTTAAAAAAAATGATATTTATCGTATAGATGGAACGAGAAATAAAGTTTTTATTTTGTTTTATTATTTTGAATCATTCGTCGTTTTGCTTATTTTTCTCTTATCTGAATTCTCTTATAACAGCACTACTACTAACAAAAACTTTTATCTGTCTAGGCCTTTAATCCTAAGCATTTTATCTAAATCATTAGATTTAGATAATACTGTTATTTAGATAGAAATTTAAGGACTGTCACTTCAACGTCTCTTGGAGGGAGCCACTTTAAGGCCTCTCTGTCAGATTCAGTTTAATACCTCCATCTACTGATGTGTAATTCTTTTTCCGTCAATTTAAATGGAATTGGTTTGATATTGGTCATCTGTTAAAATGAGAAATGGTAATCCTCTTCGTCAACAATGGAGTACGAAGAACGGAAGATATTGGTTTCTCCAAACGATAGTCTAAGTCAGTTCGACTTCTAATGTCCAAATTTTTAACTTTATCTGTCAATCACTCTGTTGATTGACCCTTCTTAATAAACATTGAACCAATAAATTACAGTTACATTTTCAAAATACAATCATTTACAGCATTTAGACTTCTAATCCTGTTTTTTTGTTTTACTGAAGCTTTCTTGCATAAGAACGTTCGAGTATAATTTATATTTTAATCCAAAAAGATAATTTTCCTTAAAGAAAAGGTAATTTTTTAAACTTTTTCCTTTCAACGTCGCAAATATTAACTGCGGAGCTGTCCATTTCCCGAAAGGGATTAAGTAATAATCAGGCGATTGTCTCCTGTGTTCTTATTTTATTTTCGTTTTATTTAATTCCTACAAAAGTCGTGTATTTTAAGTGTAATAGTGTTTTCATACAAAATTCATACAAAATTTATAGGGAAATTTTCGGATTTAAAAACCGTTCCAATCATGTACAATATATGTCAGCAAAGTGTTTACACAAATCGAAACATCCCAGAATATTAAATCTTCTTGAAAACTTTTTGAATTATTGTAACAAGATCTTTTATAATAGCAAGATATTACACTTTCCACATATTCCTGAGATCGCATCTTTTTTTATAATAAAAATACAAATTTAATATTTATAGACGCTACAGTTATTCCTTAACTTTTGATAAATTGTGAAATATATATTAACAACACAATAAAAAATCTTTCTTCAGAAATATAATTATAGATAGACATTACAATTGTAATTATGTATATGAATTCACATTTCAAACGTAAGATTAAATCCAATTTTCATTCATTTTCTATTCATTTGTCGTATTTGATGTCTTTTTTTTTTTACTTTTCTTTATTTGGGAAATAAAGTTATTACGCACTATCATAATTATCAGTTATTATTTATTATCAGTTATTATTTAGTTAAGTAAAATGATACTGTTGATACAATATAGTAGCGCAAAGAAGTTAAAATAATAAACACTTATGAAATTTAATTTTATTCTGGAATTATCCTAAAAAAGTCAAATAATGATTTTTAAATAATGTTTTGATATTTCGACATTGTTGTTGTTGTGAATTTTGTAAATTACAAATAAGTTTTTTTTCTTACCTCAATTTTTTTTTTTTTCCATGTGTAAAATAATAAAGATCATAGATGTGAAATTACTGCAAGGTTTTTATTCAATAGCGTTTTAGTTTGGACTTTGTGGAAATCGGCTAACAGAGGTCGCATTATACATCTCCCATTGTGTCGGTTGCTTAGCAACGATTAGTGCAGTTGTTTTGGCTTTCCAAGGAGTAGCATCTCAAAATAATGGGTCCTGTCAGCTATCCCTCGGAGGGGCGGTAAATTCGAATAGAAGCAAACATTCGATTTTGCACCATTTAGCTTTGGGGCGATTATCAATTGCCTAGCGTTTAGAAGAATGCCGATAATCATTTGAAATCTCAACCAACGAGTTTTTCCTTCAGAGAAGCGATAAGTTACGAGATCGTTGATGGGAAAAAAATGGGCATACGAATTCCGGTCAAAACCAGATGCATACGAGATTTCATAATAAGGATTTGAAGTCTGTGTAGTTCCGGGTCCATAAGACGATTCCAGAGAATTTGTGTTTGCGGGGAAATCCTATGAAGATAGCATTTACCCTAGGATAAGATGGATGGGCCTAAGCGAATGGAACGCCGTTTTCCAAGTTACCGATGAGGCGTGATCTCCGCATGAGTTTCAACGTAATTTGAAGATAAGGTAGGAATTATCCTTTGTGTTTTGTCAAGGCATTTTTTCCGAGAAGACTTCGAAATAAAGAAGTAATTAATTCCGACGAAGAGAAGAATTCAAGAACTCTGTTTACGAACTCATAGTACTAAATTCTCGTGTTCGAGATAGAACCAATATATTTAGATGTAGTTTAAAACTCATTTGATGTATCTAGATTATTGATTCAGAAATTTCTATTAAGAGTTTAGAAAGTTAATATTGTTTCGAGAATTTAAGAGAATAGGAATTATTCAATTTTAGTTCGATAAATTTTAGTAACCAGGGATTACGTAATTTAAGTGTTATTCCATGTGTGTGATTAATGCAAGTTAGGTTAATCATTTAGTGATACAGGTTTAAATTGTTCTCAAATGGAAATATGAGTCATTAATATATCTTGAATAAGAATAAGATATTAAATGTTATTGTAAAGTTTACATTTCCATGATATTCGAGATAAATGAATGCATTAGAATTTATGATGTTGTACTTGATTCATGATGACTGAATTGAAAGACTGTTTTCAGTAGTTTTAATAATTCTATAATGCACGAGCTGTAAACTAGTTGTTTTATTTATTGAACATATTTTGATTTAAATGCGTAAATGAATGCATTAGAATACCATTTAAGATAATTGTTACCTGTATTAAATCTTATTTGATGAATATAAAGTTTTTCCATGCTCTAGTATTTGAGTGTCATTTGGTAAATTCTAATAATACTCTGCCAAATCATTTAAATTTCTCTTTACTGTTGTGATGGGTACTTTTCAGATTCTTTACTGACATTATAGATTAGAACAACAGTAACAGTTGTGATGCTGAAAATAACTTAGCTATGAGTAATAATTTTCTGTTCAAAGCAAACTATATAATTCCAGACCATATTTATTATATTTGAATATCCAAATTATAATACAAATTTAATTCCAGTAAAGCCATAGTCTTTGGTATTTTATTCTACTCCAAACTTAAGAAGAATTTCCTAAAACTTAACTTTTTTCCGAAAGCGAAACAAACTATAGACGGCACTAAATTCGATGTGCAGTGATTGATCACTCGACCAGCGATCGTTGAACCGCTCCATAAGTCAGAAGGAAAAGTGACCAAGAAAATGCGAGTGGAAGGAATTGTAGTGTTCCCAATGCTTTAAAAGGTTTACGATTGCAATAAAAATGTCAGTTTTTATTCGTTTCCAAATGATTAAGCATTAAAAAAGCGTGGTGGGTCAAGATTCGGTCAGGAAAAAAAAACAATCGAAATGAAGCGCAATACGCAACGAACACTTCAGAAATGAATATATTTATGATGATATTAGAAGCTAAGTTCGTTAAAAACAATCTTTTTAGAACTGATCGTAGATCTAAAAGCAGTTCCATACTAAGAGAATGCATTTTCTACATTATTGCAAACAGACCGTTAGCATTGTTATAAAGTTTTTCGTAGCAGTAGGCCTACGCAAATATTATATTTTTATCGCAAATATTACTGTCGCTGACAACAGTATCAATCTGCTTGTTTTATTGTTTCCTTAAATCCTTGTCTTAAATCTTGATATCGTCCTGTTTTCAGTGGAAAACTATTAATCGTTTATAAAATAGAGAATTAAAATATCGTGTTTCTTCCTATGTTCTTAAAGCAAACGATCTGGAATCGAGCATGTGATTCAAAAAAAAAAAAAAAAGGTAACAGAAATACTTCTTAAACTTGTAAATTTGTAAATACGAAAGTTTTTACTGTACAAAATGAATTGTAATCCAACTCATTCATGATTTTAACTTTAAAAATGATTTTTCATTAATTTATGTTGACCATTTGGGACCATCTTGGGTTATGTCGGCACATCAGATTATTTCTTTTCGTCTTTGAACTTTCTAATTTAATAATAATTTCTAAATAATAATTGAATAAACTTTAAATATGTCAATAAGGAAAATTTTAAAAAAAATGATTAACTAAATGCAAAAATACTAAAAAAAACTTGAGATAAAAATTCTGATTCGATTAAAAAAGAATCATGGTTTATATTGTTCCTTCCTGAAATATAGATTTTTCCAACTATCTATCAGGCTCAAATATGTTACATTTAGGAAGTCGTATAAAATAACAATAGAATTCATTTCAAATACAAGACGATTCAGGAAACATTAGAAGCGAAAAAATGTCAAAAACAAAGCGTTTGAGTTAAGCAGTAATAAAAATTTAGATAATATTCCAGGTAAATAAATTGTAACTTCCCAAAACCGCTAGTAAAAAAAAGGGTTTTATGGGTTTTCATTGTTTGTATTTCACGCAAGCATGTTCTCACTGCAAGAAAAAAAGAAAAAAAAAAACGAAGGCAACCAAACTGTTTCATTGTGGTTCTTTTTTAGCCACAATTGAATATGAATTTCTATCATTCTAGTGATATACCATTCTAGTGATATATAAAAAATAATGCACTCCATTTATATATCGGGAGGGCATAAAATAGCGTGAGGTGTTCAGAGCCCTCTAGCGAGGAATTTATTGGACGAATCGTAACAACATTCGGTGGACATACAGAGTGAAACATGCGGTTTCGATTTCTAAAAAAAAAAAAAAAAAAAAAAAAAAAAATTAGTACCAAAAGTCGCCAACAGGAAAATGTGGCGCTGCCAAGGTTGAAGTACGTATGAGTAATGAATGAGTAATTATCAAATGAGACAGCACACATCAAATTTCGTAACAATATAGACACGTTTATTGGTAATTACAAATAAGGTTCCATATAATATGACCATCATTGTGATGTTGCACGACATGTTCCACGGAGGCTCGCAATGTATCGGAATAATTTGTCTCTCCTGTAATGTAATTCGATCTTTCAACATCGGGATATCGGGGACATGTCCTTGATATACAATGCTTTTCAGAAATCGCCACAGCCAAAAGTCACAAGAGTTGAGATCAGGCGACCTCGGTGGCCATGCTGTGGGAATTGCACAAATAATGATTCTGGAGTCAGAAAAATGTTGGCGCAATAGTGTTGTACCTGATATCCGATGTGGGGTGGTGCACCATCCTGCATGAAAATGGTCGAATCGAGACATCCTCTTTGCTTCAGATGTAGAACCACAAAGTTCTTTAGCATATCAGAATATGCTAAAGAACGTGCATTATTGACGGAACAGGTCACTGGTCCACTTCGGTGCGTTTCCTCGTAAAAATAAAAACCGATGATAAACGATGACGTAAAGCCGCACCACACTGACTTTCGGCGAGTGGATAGGCATCTGCATACCCACGTGTGATTAGTCGCAGCCAAAATACGCAGTTGTGCGTATTAATATCATCGTTCAAATAACGAGTGCGCTTCGTCACTCCATAAAATCCGCCATGGCCATGCTTCATCCATTTCCATGCGCGCTAAGAATCTTAATACATACTCAATGCGGGTGATCGTATCGCCAGGGCGCAATTCTTGAACATGACAGATTTTATAGGGGTAAAATTTCAATATCTGATGCAGGATTTTCCGCACCATTGATTATGTGATATCTGTTTGCGGGATATTGCCTGTGCACTGCTGGTTCCCTGCACATTCATCCTCTGCTATTCCACAACAGCAGTTGCAACCTCTTCAACGTGTTGGTGACAGAAAGCTTTGTGTCCCCGGCCTGGTTGCACTGCTAGAGTTCCATTAGTTTCAAAGCGTTGAATCATATTTCGTAGATTTGTTAAGCTCATCGGTCTTCTTCGTAGCATCTTCAACAGTCGAAATTCCCGAAGGGCAGTACTGGCATTCTCGTCCCGCTGATAATACAGCTTCACTAACAAAGCACGGTGCCGTAAGGTAAGAGCCATCCAAAGGCATTTCGTCGCCGAGTGATGTGAATTCTCCAAGCCTTTCTTTTTATCATGATCGCTCTACATGTAACGTAGTTACGCAAGTTAGTGCGTTAACAGTGCCATATATTCTCCTGTTGGCGACTTTTTGTACTACACTAAAACCTCGTTAAGTCGTCACTCAAGGAACCAAACATTTTTGACGACTTAGGCGGAGTGGGAATTTTTGAAAAAAACAAACAAACATAAAAACACTGAAATACAGTATTTTCATGAATTGATGTAGGATTCTGTGAGAAAAACAAGATTTTCAGAAATCAATACACGCAAATGAGTGGAAAGTAAAAAAAAAAACACTTTTTATAGTTACCACATTATAATCGTACTAAAAGAAAGGCAATGTTTGTCTTTGAAATGTTCCAGCCAACTATTGCTGCCGCCAAAATCTTCAATGATCAACTCCTTAGCAATTTCCATAGCTTTTTCTTTGAGAATCATGGCAGAAATTGGCACATTTTGCGATCTGGAATGTTTTAGCCATCGAACTAGCTAAAACCTCCTCGATCTCGTCAAACTTCGATTTCCTCATTCTCTTTCTTTTGTCTTTGCAGTCAGCTTCTTCAATTACTTGTTTCGATGAGAGAATATCGTTTAATGTAGTCCTGGGAATACGATGTTCTTTGGCAAAAGCTGTTTTCAAAGCATTTGATTTTTCAAAAAGTGCAATGAAGTCTTTTTTTTCTTTAAAACCTAACGAGGTAAGTTTTCGTTTCCCTGACATGTTACAAATGTAATCGAACATTTGTTCAATTGCAAGATAAAAAATAGCCATTATAGCGGAGCTTACTCGCTATGAGATGAAATCACACTCAGTAGCGGTCAAGAAAAACGTCTACAAGAGTCGCAGCGAGAAGTGTGTAATTTCCCATGTGAATTTCCCACCTGAAAATTCCTCGTAAAGGCTAGGCTTTCTTAGAGTGAAGGGGCGGGGCTGAAAAGATAGCAGGCAAAATTGAGAATAAAGATGCTTTTCGTCATTTTTGAGGGTGACGAGTTATCCGGAGTAGAATTAAATTTGGTGACGAGTAAAAGAGGGTTATTTTACATTATTGTCTATGAGACTTTGTCGGGACCAAAGGAAAACGACGACTTAAACGGAGTGACGACTTATCCGGGTGACGATTTACCGAGGTTTTACTGTATTTTTTTTTTTTTTTACAAATTGAAACCGCATGTTCCTCTCTAGAGGGCTCTGAACACCTCAAGTTTTTTTCTTACCACTATACTACTAGAAAAATATAAAAAAATAAAACATTCCATTTACATATAAATTTATTTATTTA
>JAFIDM010006943.1:74893093-74922629 GCA_023159025.1 Thereuonema tuberculata
AATATAAAGTAAAATAGATAAATACCTTAATAAGAAGCAATAATACATAAAGTTCAAAATTAAGCATCTATAATCGAACAGGCAAAACTCAAAGCATACTCTTCGAGTTTTGCAAAGCAAAGATTCCAATCAATCTTTTGCAATTTATCTTTGTATTGGCATTTTTCAAATTCCACATCACTGTCCGGCTTTATATTGTTTAATAATGTAAGTTAATTTTATTCTTATTATTCTTTACTTTTTCGAAATTGCAGATCTACCATTATTAGCCTTCTTATCTATTATTTGAAAATTGATATTATTATTTAAGTTAACTTTACTTAAGTTAAGACCAGTTGTGATGTTTGATTTTTTTTTCTGCACCTGAGAAATACAAGATAGATGACACTTAAAATTATACAACTTAATGTTATAAAATAAGAAATGACAATTCTTATTTATTCAGTAGAATAATATGTGATATTTCTTTATCGAAGATACATGTTGTGTTGATATATGCTACTCCATTCAGTATTAACAGATCCATGTTACTAACACTTTTATTTTTGAACTCAAATGGGAAAATGAGCAGCAGATCATGGGGGCTCAACACATTAATCTACGAGTATTACATACAGGATGATTCAAAATTTCCTGTACAATCTTTAAAGGTAGGTCAAGAATACAAAATCAAACCACATTCTTAGTGGAACATATGTCCGCAAACACCAACCGAATGTGGTAGAAGATACACTAAGGTTCAGAAATAAAAGACATGCAAAGTAGACAAAATGTTTCTTAGCCCTAAGTTTACAATAAGACAATAAGGTGTACATTTTCAGGTTCAGATTAATAACACCACAATCTCTGGTGCAAACCCACAAACGTTTGATGATTGGGCAAATGTTCACGATGCAATGATACAGCGGTTCGTCCATTTCCGTTCGCTACCCCACAGGCTACGTGCATATCTGTCCTACTCGTATAAAGTCAATGTCTCACACTGCCCAACTATTGTGCTGCCAAACAGCGCCCACTAGCACATTCTGGTGGCATTTGCGGACATACGTTCCACTATGAATACGGTTTGTTTTGTCTTCCTGACCTACCTTTAAAGTTTGTACAGAGAATTTTGAATCACTTTCTGTATTTTCATTTGAAAAAAAACAAAAAATACAATTTTCCTCATATTTTGTTAGGGGTCCTCAAAGATGTGGAACTTTAAATGAAAGATATTCACACATACTATCATAGAGAGGTAACTCGCAAATCGGTCGAAATTATAATTTTCTGAAAACTCCGAATACTTATATTTTGTATTATTTATTGCTACAATTTTACGGCCATTTTTCAAAATTCAACTAAAAATTAAAATTATAACCGAAAAAAATATTTTGCATTCATATCATCTATATGTTTACTATATTTTCTCTTTTATGTTATATTGAGAGACTAATAAAATAGAATAATCTTTTTCGTAGTTGTTTCTATTATAAAAATGTTATTTTCTAATTTATTAAAAAATTACCAAAAAGAATTCAATTTTTTTCATCTTAACATTGTATTATCGCTATAAATAATTGAATTGATGAATTTTTGTTAATATATACGAGGACCTTATTTAAATCGAGGACCTTATTTAAATCAAAAACCAAAAATGCATAAAAGAGTAAAACACATTGACTCAAAATAATTATTGATAAAAGATTAGTTCCAAAAATTTTAATAAATTCTGTAAATTAACTCATCTATTACTTTAAATAGCCTATTACAATTTCATATGTTAAACCCGTGAGTAACACAGTATAACTAACTTTTTATATCTATGAAGTCAAGTTTAGGATTCTTAACGTTTTATTCGGTACATATTTTTATCAAAGAAGTTTTTCTGAAATCAGAACAGTGTGAGATGAACCCATAAATATATAAAATATTCATTGTCTCATTCATTAAAGATCATCGTCTATTTTATGATAACAGTAAATCATGAAATTTGACTTCTTATAAAACTGGAAGGAGACTTGATACATATCCTGAAATCAGTTAGCTTAAGACTTTCTAAGAATCTTCGTGAAAGCTTTTTTATGTTAATCTTTATCGCAGTTAGTTCCCGTAATGCTTTTACCATGTTGAAGTAAGAATTTACGATTTCGCTCGTGACTGAAAAAGACTTCGGGAATATTCACTCTAAATTGCAGCTTAAACTATCAAAGATTCAAACATTCCAATAAAAGAAAGGGAGAAGTGTTTTGAAAAAAAGTCCAACTTTCTTGAATACTTTCAGGTTACTTTTGTATTTTCTTTAATTTATTGAAGATTTAAATGTAGATAGTAAATAATAGTTTATATTATTTATTGATTTGAAGTTAATAAAAATTTAACAAATGATATCCAATATGACAATGGATGAGACCAAATTATTCACAAGTGACATTTGAAGTCTTATGCTTAAAAAAATTCATTGAGGCCGCTCTCGCTGGCACATGGATTTTTTCACTGATTTTTCATTGGTGAGTGTTTCATTATGTATTTCTTCTTCTGAGGCACCACTGCACTTCCGATGTATTGATATCTAATATGTTTATCAAAAAATAAAAGTACATTATTACCACTAAATAAACTGATAAACAAAATAAATAAAAATCATAACCATAGTATTATAAGCCTAATAATATGTACAGATTTTAAAAAAGACTTTGATAGTATAGAAACAAATTATTAATATGGTAACTCGATGACAGTGGTATTTGAAGTAATTTATAAAACTGGTAGAAAGTTATTTAAGCATTAGTTGCAACCCGTGAAATATTCACGGAAGTAAAACACATTCCGCATTTTTGAAATTCCGTGCAATTTTTCAGAAACACAAGATTGAGAAAGAATGTCTAAGCTCATTTTTTAAAAGGAATAAAATGTATAAATCCTGCTGCATTTGATCTATTTGTAGCAGACATTAGTACATTCAATACAAGTTCTACTTACAGATTTTCTCATTTATTATTAGACGTTCAAAATAAGCTATCATTCCCATGTCTCAGCATAAAGGTTATGATTTCGTGCTTTTAGTTGTTGAAAATTTCTTGATAGTTGATTAATGAATAAAAAGAACTGAAAACTTTTAATACTTTTAAAATTTTTGGATTGATTTAAACTAATTAGATGTTATTTTTTTTTGTATAACATTTTAAGTAAGTATTGAACACTGTACCAACATTAAATCGACTAATTAAAATTAAATTGAAATATTGAAGAAATGAGTAACAGAGAAGCAAGAAAAATACGGCGCGATTGGAAAGCAAGATTCATACGCCAGTAAAAAAAGAAAAAATTAAGGAAAAAACTTCATGACGATTCACCACCCAGCGGCCAAATCCAGATATCGCAGGCCCTTCGGAACAATGAGATGGAAGGAAACAATCTGAACGTAAGAAGATGCGCAAAGATAAAGTCGAAGCTTTCAGAGAAATTAAAAAGTTACGTCAACAGCTTAAAAAGGAAACAGCAAAGAAACACATAGTATATAAAACTCGCTGTCTTCGAGAAATAAATCACCAGAAAAACTGAAATTCAAGAAACAGGCACTACAAACACACCGAAAATTCTAATACAGCCACTAAACGCCTAATTGCTGGACCAAGGAGTTCGTTGATAAAAGTCTTGATATCTCACAATAGTTTGATCCAACAAACAACAAGTATAAGACCTTGCGAAATTCCGAAGAAAAACAGATTTAGCAAATTAATAACTGGAAAAAATCATAAAAAAGTATCGTCAAATGTATACTATTAGAAATCAGTAATACTATCCAGAAACTATGGTGCCAGACAAAATGTTTACACACGAAATAAAACAGACAGCCTCAGCAGCATTTCTGCAAACTGTAGCTGGTACTGTAAGCAAGTTCCTTGAGCGAGATGACAACTCACGGATTCCAACAGGGAAACGAGAAACTAACCACAAGGAAAAAAGTGAAAAAACAAAAGCGAGATTTGCTGGATTCATGCATGCAGAGTTTCTTGGTGAAGAAAGTTCAGTAAGATTGTCATACCTCACTTTTACAAAAATGAGACATTTTTGGGTCGTGTTTCCACCAGTAACTGATCAAGACACTTGCTTATGTAGAAAGCATGCCAATATACGATTCATGTTAGATAGACTATCCATATCTGGCCTGAATGAAACATCTTTAAGATGGGTAGAGGCGTGCGTCGATTACATTTGCTGCCCTGACTCGAAGAAGAAAGAATGCTTTTATGGTGAGTGTCAAAAATGCAGCAAAATACAGGAAAAGACGTTCAACCTAATTCAGTTTATTCAGTGGAAGAGTCTAGTGGTGGCATGAGAGAAAGTCACGGATTGAGAAACAGGAAACAAGATAAAAATAAGAGACCAAAGAAATGGGACAATCGGCGAACTCACAGAGTTATTTAAACATACACTCACCACAGAGCTTGGTCCACATGTTTACAGCATGCGACACAATATGCTGAGTAGCGAAACGCAAAGTTGAATCTCACATGGCGAAGTGGTACTGCATTTGTACTTGATTTGTTTTTCTTAATTTTTTTGCAATTACACATTAAGTTAAATTTTTTGAAGACCTCCACAATTGAAGATAAATAATTTTATATCAACATTTTTGTTTTAAGGGTTTATTTTTAAGTTTTTATTATCGTTAGTTTTGTCTTTTCATGGTTCATTGTTAATTTATTTGCAGCCGACCAAAATATTATTAATTTTCGATCAATCTTAATTTGGTTCTGTCATTGATATGTTTTCATTGTCAATAGAATATTAGCTGCATAGACGTATATTTTTGAATATAAAATACTTTCAAACTTTGAGTTTGTATAAAATATAATATTTTTTTATGCCTGTTGCTGCTAGTTTAATAATAAAAAAGAAACAATTGAAAGAAAATAACACTTCCTTCCTTCGCTTTGTTGCCTAAATTTAATTGTTAAGTTTATTAATGACAACGAAATAGCAGATGAGATAGTAATCTTAATACTAATTAAAACAATTAGTAACAAAATGAAATGATTAACTTGACAAGGATTATTTTATCCTTTGTTACTAATTGTTTTAATTAGTATTAAGATGTTATTGTTGTGATTAGTTACGATGTTGTTGTGAATAATAGACGCTAGATGTCTGTTGATACATTGTGATATTATTAAAAAATTGTTTTGTATCGTTTTGTGTAATTATTACAATTTGCTTTGTACCATCATGATTATTTATTTTATATTCGATCATGATTTGTAAATGAAAGAAGATGTTTCTTTTCTCTTTATTTTCCTGTATTTAATTTTTATCCTGAAGAAGACCCGTCATTGGGCTGAAATATCGATCTGTTGTTTCTAAGATGGAGAAGTGGTTTTATTTCAATACTATATATTTTAGAAGATTATAAAATTATCGTGAGGATGAGATAAGTATGCTAACAGTAAGTTACTTTTAAGCCTAGGTAACTTACACAGTTTAGAAAAAAAGAGAAGTTGAACATAGAAATGTTGTTTTCACTTCAGAGTACTTAAAGCACAACACTGCTCTGGTGTAAACCTTCATGAAGAAGCCGATTCCAATTCTAAAATCTTGAATTGCAAAACATAAAAAAAAATCTATTTTCCTAATAGTGCCGGCAAATCAGACAAAAAAGTTGGCCGAACCCGGACATTTGAAATAACAAGCTAAACATTGGTAGAAATGTTACGGATGATGTCCTAATTGAAATTCCGAAATTCCGAAAAAATTCATCTTGGGGAAAATCCGACATCTTGAAAAAGATGGACATCTTGAAAAAGCCGCCATATAGGATTTGTCGAGTTTTAAGCATAGCGACTGAACCGAGTGTCCGATTGTATGCATTTTTGTCCTAAATTGGTTATAATGTCGATTACAGTTGAAACATTGAACGGTTTGAAGAAAAAAAGGAATTGTAATAGAATACGCTGGGTTAAAATGTAATTTTAGAACAAAAACTGATCGAAGAGTGTATAACATGCTATATACTTTGACTTACATTTGTATAATGTGTGTACGTGACTGAAACAAATTAAACATAGAACAGCCAGTTTAAAAAGCTGTCGTTATTGATAAAAACCCTCCAACTGCAGTTTTAAAACAAAAAAACAAATGCGCCGATGAGCAAGTTTTAAATTAGCAGAGTTTGCGCGCGGCTCAACTCGCATAGTGTTTGGCTACCATGTAGTTCTCCCGCTTGGAAGAATTGTGGGAGACGGTGTACGCGAAAAACACAGTGACCAGATGGTAAACGGCCATGCCTACGCTCGAGCTGTCCGCGCACATCTTCTGATGCAGCTGTCGTTAGCGATCTTGATCATTCAGGATATACAAGATGCAGACTCTCTTCTCAGCGATCGCTTGAAACAAAAACACTCAGACCTCCTCTCTGGAACGATTTCGGTGGATGACGTTTTGTCGTCGGAGTACATCGCCCGGGCAGCAGATTTGTACGACACAAAGCTGAAAGGCCTGTTTTCATCTGGGCGGCGCACTGCGGAGCTGTGGGTGCGATACTTTGAGATGGTTGGCATCATGCGTCTGTTTGTCAGAGCTGAACGTTCTGGAGATTGGGCTTTTCACTTGCTGTGTCCAAAGAGTGATTCCGTATTTCCACTTTGCGGGCCATCTCAGCTCGAGGATGTTATGACTCCCTTGGAGTTCCGGCAATTTGTCAAGAAAGGCTGCTTCACTGTCAGGAGATCTGAAAAGTTCTGGTCAGGCATATGGACCGATATGACTACTGAGCAAGTGTTGATGAGAAACATGAAGACGGCGGGTGGGCTCATACGTGGACGTGGATTGACGGATAACGTCATTGCTCAATGGGTCTGTGCCATGCCTTTATCTGCAAATGTAATAGACGCCAATGAAAGGGTTTGTGGAATCTTCGCCGAAACCTCCGACCAACATGTGGAGCTAAGACAGTCTCGGCAAGTGAGAGATAAGGTAGATGTTTGCAAGATGGTAGACTGGCTCCAGACCTACCATCCTTTTCACGACTCAACGAACATTCTAGTGTCCTTGTCTTCCGGAGTAGTAGCCGACGATACAGTTAACTGTGATGAGGCTCTCTCCCGTGGTTTGCAAGCAAGGAAATCCATCACAGGTCAACGATTCAGTAAAGTCCACTTAAAATGAAACAACCAAGTCACTACTTTTGCCACGGCGTCTAAAACGACCAAGATCAAAGACACTATCGTCGAAATCAACCCTAACCAACTTTTTTACCGATTGATGTGTGTTGTGAATGACGATGTTGATATCGAGAAGTATCCGACTTACGAACTTGCAACAAGGCCTCCAGCGCTGTTTGACGGGATGCTGATGCGGAAAGGCACTAAGTCGGAATTGATCGATGTTTTAGAAAAGATAGCGCCGCCCAAGACAAACTTTCCAGTGAATGCAGAGTTACAGTCGAATGGCGGGTTCCTCCTGCACCGGAATGTGGGCGCGTCTAGCGAATTTCAGCCACATCTGCCTCCAGTATGTGAAGTACGTGAAAAATTAGTGGATCACTTCTGCTCAGATAAGGCAAAAAGGGATCTTTCAAGAAGTTCAAGCGAGACGCTTCTTTAAGGGAGACAGTGTCGGTCTAGGTTCCAGTTTGGATGGGGAATCACCTGCCGGAGGCAGACTGGGGATGGATGGAGCATGCAGGTCAGCTGAAACCCATTCCAACTAAAGAAGAACCAGCACCAAAGCGAGTACTGAACAACAGTAACTGTGGTTGCGAGAAGAGATGCGTGTGCAGAAGAAACGGTTTTCCTTGCACAGGTATGTGCGGCTACTGCGCAGGACATGGCGCCACAAATCGTATGGACTAGGCTGACTCAGATATCGATGACGGCGTTGAACCTTTGGCTGACGTGTTGTCATAGAAACGATAAATAACTACAAAATTTAAAGACCACTTTTTACTGTTATTAAATCGATGCTAATGTAGATTATATTTTTTCAGATCATGCCTTACCGTCAAAGATTTTCACCAGTGAGTGAACAGCCAGTCGAGCTTCAGTGATAACACGAAACAAGCTACCTAACTTTTATCCTTAATAATGTATTTGTATTGCTGCTTATGCCTGTACTTCACGCCTTGTGGTATAAAATCTTCTTTCATTCATTTTTTTGTATGTTACGATAACATTTATTCTAATTTTAGACCAATTTTCGTTTCTCGCATTTAAATAAATATTATTCTTTCTCAAGCATCAAAATTGGTCTATAATTATTAATTTTAGTGTTTTGGAAGATAACGCAGCCTGAATTAAGTAATTTGGTGCAAAAACGAATACAATAAGATGCTCGGTTCTGTCGCTATGCTTAAAACTCGACAAATCCACGATGGGGGCGGTTTTTTTCAAAATTTTCTTGAAAATACAATAGTTAGCTACAAAAAGTGTTTATTATATATCAAATAAAAAACAGCCTTCAACGTAGTAGGCTGAATTGAAAAAGATGTGTTAGTGCCCACTGCATTAATCTTTAGAACAAAGATGGGTTTGTTGTTGGGTTTGTTTGCTGCTTATTTCTTCAGTTAATAACTGACGAAAGTGCCGTAAGTTTTCGTAATATGCAAACACATTTTCATTTGCCGATTGTTCAACATACTGAATAACAAAATTTAAATGGTCTTTCACTTCGCTCACCTTAATTGTAGGCTACCAATTTTTTTTTAAAACTGTCCGTTATAATCGACGTCCGTTATAATAGGGTCCGTTATAATGAGGTTCTACTGTGTTAAAGTTTCTACCAGATAGAAGGTAAAGGTACGGAATTGTAAACCCGAAGCTTTTTTAATTTTGATAATCTTGATGTAATTACTGCCTATTTTAATAACATGATTAATATCCACCATTTAAGAAATCAATAGAATTATAATTCAGGAGCTAATAACCTTTAGTTTCAGTGATTTACATATATTAATTTCCTGTCCTAATTTGAAGGAATAATTTCCGGTGAGATTCCGGATATGAATGTTGTTTTGCCCCAGGAAGAATTTCAGAAAGAATGGAAGAGGAAGAAAAGAAAATGCAAAAGAAAAGAAATCAAGATCAATCGTGCACCGAAAATAAGCGAACAAATAGGATTCTAAGATTAATTTGGAAATAAAATGAAATTTCCAAGAAAATTAAACTTGATATTAAATAAAAACTTTTGAAATTTTAATTTTCTAGTATCAGAACTCATGCGATGATAACAGAACTTAAATAATTAATTGCAAGTATAAATATTCTCTATAAATTCGAAGAGAACAAGTGATTTTAAGGACAAACATAGAAAAGAATTACTGTTTTTTATTTTCTTATTAAGTTCAAAAATTTTAATTTGCATTTTATTAAAACTAATAATTAAGAATATAAATAAAGCACAAAAAATGTACATTAACATGGGTACGTACCTTGAAATTAAAAAGAAAAATAAGCTTGTGATCATTTTCTTGAATTTTTGAAGTTTACATAAGCTTGCAGCGCCTTTCCTTATTTTAATTAGGAAACTATACTACGAATTAAGAACGAAAGTTTATTCTTAGAAGCAAAGTTATTAAGAAAATTAATTGGTTTAATGATCACGTCAGCCCTCAGCTCATGTAGAATCTCATTAAGGAAGAAGATAAACGATCCAACTTATACCGATATATTGATCTGTTTGTTTCATGTTTTAGCATTGACCATGAAATTTTTGATCCTCAGAGAAAATGGAAATAGAACAATCTAATTTTATTCTTATTACTTAATTGTAGAAACTGCATAGACTGTATATCAGAAAAATCTTTGAAGTTTCAGAATAATTTAAAAAAAGGTGGGAAATTAAGTAGAAAAGAACTCGTTTCCTTCCTATCTTTGTCAAGAATTTGTGTAAAATGTTTTAGAATTTATGCTTTTTCTATTTAAACTAAGATATTGACTATTGACGAACTTCAAAAGAAAATCACTATTTCTCAGAAGTTCTCTCAGAAGAATAGATTTGTCACACTGAAGGATTTCTTGGTTATACATATATAGGTGTAAATATTAATGAATGTAACTGTAAATGTATCGATATGTAACCAAAATGTAAGTAACTATTTTCATTTTATTTTACAATTTAATAACTGTCTTTATCTAAGAATTAAGAAAATTTGGATTCCAATTACATAATATTCTTAATGTCTTGTTGCGGAATTTATAGTATTTCCTACACCACCACGTAGACAACTGAAGACTTTTACTTTAATTTATGTTTCTTAACAATGTTTAAGAGATGACACGCATAACAATAAGGTAAAAAAGAAATGTCTGATAATAACTAATCCGCTTCAACACTCAGACCTCAAAATAAAGTCCATTGTGCCTATCAAAAAAAAACCAATGGATAATCCTCAATGGAAATGTGATAATTCATTAGTCATAAAAAGTCTTGAAGATTAACAATAAAACACAATGACCTTGATGTTAAAAGTGGAGGTAGTATCATTGGTTAGACGAAGAAATAAATAACCAATGTCTTAGAAATAACATTGAATCCTTACAATCCTCTGATGCGATGGATAAAAACACTTACAGCAGAAATTTTAAGATTCCATGTTTAAGATATCGCATGAAAGTTATGTTAAAAAATCGAATTAAATTTTTGCTACTTGCAATTCAAAATAGTGTTTAAAAATGACGTAAATCATGAGTTCAAGCTAATTCGAATGATAAAAAACTTATTAAAAATAGTCTTAAAAAAAAGGAATTTATTAAAATTGGATTTGTGAAGATCATTTCAAAATTTTTTTTCACAGAAGTTTTTATTTGAAGTTTTGTGTTTTGTTTTTTACTTTAATGTAGAGGAAGTCATGGAAAATTAACAAAGGTTTCAGTTTCCTACGTAAATTAAATTTTCATATAATAAATATATTGAAATCAGAAAGCACGTTAAAAAACAAAAATATAAATTAAATTTCCATTTTGTTTTTTAACGTACTTTCTGATTTCAGTATATTTTTATTGTGATGTTTGCTTCTTTGGGAAAGTATTATCCTGATATTATTACATGTTTAATTTCAATATTCTAAGTATGGTTGTCTGTGGACGAAAATAGGTGGAAATTTATTTATATGGATTAATTATGAAAATTGTTACACCTGTCTCGGCGTGAAGATCCAAGATAATGGAAAACTAGATTTGAAACTAAAATGCAGGATAGCAATGGCTTAACAGGCCTTCTGGTCAAATAAACCCATTTTGAGGGGAACAACAAACACTCGAACAAAACTGCGACTGATACAGATATTAATATGACCCTTTTTTACCTAAGCTTGTGAAACATGGACGCTAACCAAGACGACAAGAGGCAAAGGCTTTAGAGATTTATTTATATCGACGAGCAGTCAAGATTCCCTGGACAGATCACATCACAAACAAGGAGGTCCTGCAACGCATGGAAACAGGCAGAAAGCTGCTCAGTATCAAATTGCCATTTTTTTTTTTATATATAAAATTCGGATTTGTTAATTTTTATGTTTCATTACCATAGATAGATTAGATGTCGCTTAGCTATCATGTAAAAAGTCAGAATTACCAGTTAGCTTAATTTCAAATTACAAAAAAATCTCATTTTTTTATTCTATTTAATATTTGACAAGGAGAAACTTACTTTGTATTGTTTATCTTCAGATGTTGTATTTAACGTCCCTGAAGCAGAGAAAATCTTTTTCGGTAATTACTTTCTAGTTTTTTTTTTTCTCGTTCAAATACAGTTATTTACTAGGTGCAGAAACCCCCGGAGGCTCTGATAATCAATTTTCTTCCATTATTAGAAGAAAACAAAAAGTTTCTAAACGGAAGCTTTTCTTTGCGTCTTCCTATAATCAAGAAATACTTTTCCTTAAGCTTTAAATTTAAAAAATTGTAATCAGTTGAAAAATTAAATTAATTGAAAAATTTCACAGTTTTAATATTGTACGGTAAAAAATTTCATATTTTTGAAATTAAAACATTATTATTATCCAAAGAACACAACATTTTAACTTCGGAATAAAACTACCAGTGAAATTCTTCAACTAATTCAAGATAACTTTATTTAGAAAACAAAAACAAACAAACATTCTTATCCAAACTTGATAATACTGGTTTTTTTTTTCTTGAAACATCTTGAGGGTAATTTTGAGAAATTAAGACTGATTAGTTTATTGACAGTCTCTGTGTAATTATTATTAAAAAAAGATATTCAGAAACAGTTACTAGTTGATTACTTCAATTTCACAGTATTAACTGCTAAGCTAACCATCTATACACGTAATAAATTTCACAAAGATAATTTAATACAGAAAATTTAGTTATTGTGTAATTAGTTGTTAAACCGAAACAAAAAAAAATTGTAATTTCTAATAATCCTATAGCATCATAGCATTAGTCACTTTTAAATATCTTCAATCTTAACTTGTATAGGTTTATATGTTCATTATGAAAATTTTCGGAAGTGTTTTTACCAGTGCGCAAGTGTACAGAAAGCTTGGCTTTTAGCTAGTTAAACTTCACAAAAAATATAATAATACATAAATTTGAAACTGCAAATTTTCGAGGTCAACTTCTTTATCAAGATAAAAATTCAAAATAAACTACGAAAATAGAAAAGAAAATATTAGAATTTACAATAAATGGGATATCGCATTAACAATAAATACAAACATCAATTATAAAGGAAAATAATAACAACAAGTGAAATTATTAGAATAAAATTGCTGCATATTAAAACTTAATATAATTTTCTGTATTATTTAAACGGAGAATTATATTTCTTGCCAAGGATATAAAGATTTTATCAATATTAAAACCTTGATTTCTATTGATGCAATTTAAAATATGAATGCAGACAGTTTCTACAATTTTCCTTTTTCAGTCATCTGTTTCAAAATAAAGAATTTGAACATATTTTACAGGATTATCACAGTACGATAAACAATGTTCTACTAATTCAGACCATTCACAATCTCTATAATATCCTCTATGCTTAGAAAAACGCTGAAAAATATATCGGCTGTTTCCTCAATATATGAGCCCTTCTTACAATTAACATAATTGATCTTATATATACTACATCCTTGGGGATCTATTTCTTATACGTTATGTAGTATATTTCTTAATTCTTTAGAACATCGATGCATTTTAAAGAAATATATATATATATAAGATGAGATTTACCGTATCTTTTAATTATTTGGTGTGATCCTGACCGCCAATTTGATATATTTTATAATTTTATAAATTCTTTATTCCTAACATTCATTATACTGTTTGTTAGAGAAATTGATAAATGCATTACATTTTTAGGTATTAAGTTTTATAGGGTAGATTTTGCTCTAAATATGGAAACTTTTTAGAAGGAGTATAAAAGGAAATATGATTTACATTATCACTCGCTACATAGAATTAATACTAAAAATCGTTAAAAATTTTATGAGAAGAATTTTATAAGAAGAATTGTGAACCAGAAATTTACAATAACAAGATTGCAGAAATACGTCAGATGTTTCTTTTAAATGATTATCCTAAGTCGTTTCTCCAGAAAATTTTTGATAGGTACAATCGTTTTAATATTAAAGAATTAAAAGATGTCGATTATAAAACATTTGTTAATTTATTTAGTAATTTTACTGTTTCTTTATGTGCGACGTAAAAGTCATGAGATAAGGATAGATAGACGTCAATGTGCCATGCATTTTTATGTGCCACGAGTTTTATCTCGAATTTGAATATCTTACGACCAAGAATGCGTTATCTTACGATCTTTTACATGCAAATAAATTTTCATAAAAAATCTGTGATGGTGTGGTGAACTCATCAGGTGATCTGACGTGGAATGATCCTTTCATATGTACCTGTTACTACTCACATTCACATTTTCCCATCAACTAAGTTAAAGGTTCTACATCTATGATAAGCCCATTCATATATTAAGAGAATAATATTCGTCCTAATCAGCACAAAGGTGCGTTGACAGTATCGAGCCTCGCGATTTTCTTTTTTTTTTAAATTGAAGTGTGAGTAATTTCTATTAACCTTGGCAAAAGATTTTTTTAATTACTTATTTATATTTTTTTTTGCATTTTACATTAGTTAACAGAAGCCAAAGGAAATTGAATTACGCATAAAAATAACATCACAGGGGCACCTTTGATACGAACGCAACGAAAAACATGATTTCAATATTCGCATTTCAAAGAGATTTCGTATGTAAATTCATATATAAATTATACATAAATGCATTCATTTAACAATAATGAATAATAAGTATGTTATTATTATATTTACTATTAAAGTTTAATCTATTATTATTATGCTGCTAACAATAGTCATTACAATATAAAATAATAATAAAAATATAGCTGTTTTTCATCAACGAATTTTAAATTCCTCACTCTGCATCTTCAAGAACCCATCATTTACAGAATCCTTTACTATAAGATTTTAACCCGTCTTTCACTACATGATCCAAAATTCTGTGGAATTTGTTCAAATGTGAGACACAAAATAAACTTAGATTATAGAATGTCTCATGGATCTCATCCTTTCTACAATATTGCTTATAATCTGCTTATAATTTGCATCTATACTTTTTATTAACTTCGCATTAGTTTTTTGTAGGAAGTTAAGGATTTCATTACATTTTGCATACAATCTACTGAAAATTAATTAAATATCAACAGTTTGAATTTATCACAATTTATCAATTGTTATGTCAAGTACGATTGCAAGTCAGAAAGAACTTCATGTTAATTACCTAATGAGAATATTCTGTGTTACTCTTTGGTTTCTGAATTTATTATCATTCAGTTATATCGAACTATATGTACATTAATTTTATGTTGATAATCCATGCTTTGTTGTATAAGCTCAGTTCAGAAAGAAATAGACAGCAATGATTTCGCGTTTAGTTCCATAACATTTTTAAATTCATTTTGTATACATTAGTAATGCTTGTATTATAAGCAATCAAAAGCTTGTTTATATAGCATGGATTGTTCCTTAATATGATCAGGATAAAAATTTATAGCCATAAAATCTAAAATATTAGAAATTTATATTCACAAAACATGGGAGTTATTTGAAACACGACAAGAGAAGAGATGGCGTTTTTTTAATTGAGATCTATTGGGTTGTGAATGAAGCGTGGATCGATATAGTTTGTTATCTATATCGAATAAAGTTCTAAAACTTATATATAGTATGCGTGCAAAGTTTCGAATGTTCGCATTTAGATACCAAAAATATTTGTGGTATCAAGTTCAGCCAACCTACTTTGATGTACTCTTGATATTAGGTATCCAATTTCTATCATAATCAATATGAAATTACTATTGATAACATTATCTACCATGAAATTAAATAAATACAAAAGATCAATAAATTTCAATTTATCATTGAAACCCTATCATCGCAATAACCTATTTTGTAGTTGTTTGCCCTTAGCTCCTAACCTACTAATTGAATAAGTATTGAAATCAACAAATATATCCAATGTAAGTAATCCAAATGTCTTCTATAATATTATTTCAGTTCTTCGGAGTATCTAGTTTATATAATTATCATGATGACTGACGAATAGATATGAGCACATTCACACATTTTATTAAACCTTTTTTATTAATACTTTTTTCTGTAATGCATATTGAGTTTTGACTGTAATAGTTCAAGTATCCCATTATAGGTCTTTGTATGCCCCTCCGGTAGGGAGAGGTAAGGCTTCGAGTGTTCTGATGCCCCTCCCCACGCTCTGGAGGAGAATTCAGCTTGGAAAAATTGCCAAACCCCGCCGGGTATTGAACCCCGAGTCAAGCATCTTATCACAATTTTATTGCTGCTTTGTAGGATTGAGGCATTTTCTCTCTTTCATTGCAATATTACAGTGGATTCAAGTCTTTCCATCAAAATTTAATTACTACAGAAGTTTCTAAGGCCTACCAAAGAAGTCCAGCACATGGGAGAAAATATAATAAGGCTGTCAACCGTATTCCGAAATGAAAAAATAGGAGGAACTTAAAACTTCAATCAATTGTTCGATCGTTCTTTCTTTTTTCTTCTTTGGAAAGCGTTGATAATTCTTCTTAAGGTAGAACTTATTAAAAGAATCTGGTTATTGTCTGCTTTTAATTAGAAGAAAACGAAAGGCGTTTCATGCCAACCATAAATACCTGACAAATTTGTGTTTTTGTTCTACTGGTCTTACATGCGGAGTATTTTTAGTGAATGATAGTAAATTATTTAGCTTAAAGTTCACAAAATCTTATCTGTTCTTTCCATCAATAACAGATTGTTACTGGAACCTATTGAAATTTCTCAAAAATATTGATACTGTCAAAGTTTATTCTTTTTCTTAAAATATTCCCTTAGCAATTCTATTGGAAAATTGTTGTATCTAAAATTACAAAGGATGGTATTCGAAGGAAAGCACCCAAAGGATAGTATTCGAAGGAAAGCACCCAAAGGATAGTATTCGAAGGAAAACAGTTAATTGTCATTCACAGAAACAATTTAGTTACTCACTGATTCGATGAAAAATAATTGGATTTATGCAATTTAATATTTGTCAATTTAATAAATAAGTTTTCAGTAAACGAAATTGGAAGGTAGTCATCTTTTTCTTCTGTACTATTTTGACGACTTTTAGAAAATAAGGAAAATAAATACAACTTTTTATGTAGCCTCAAGTCTTCTCTTTTTTTTATAGGAATTCCTTGTTTAAAGTTTTCTGTTTTTATGTAATTTTATTGCATTTCTTCCATTTTATATTTTTGTCTTTATCTTCTATTTTTCTATAAGAACATTCAATGTAAGAATAAATTGTAAAATAGATTGTGATTAAACTATTACGATTAACCAAAATAATAAGTATATTATTATGAATACACCATTAAAAAAAACTACAATACAATAATTTAATAGCTTGCTGCAATATCGATGTATTATCAAAAGTATAAGTATTTAGATTTTCTTAATGGTTGTTCTAACTAAATACAGTGTTATTATAAATTACTAGTTTCCTATTTTGGTATTTACAAATTATGTTTTAGACATTATGTTTATACATTACAAAAGTGTATCTGCAGGCATTTTTTCCACTGTCTCAAAATACGCTACTAAGGTAGGAGTTTTTGGCCGCGCGGTTGGCGTTGTTGCTAAGACAACGGCCTCACCTCTGAGTCCCGAGTTCGGTTCTCATGTGGTTTCGTGATGGTGGACGATCCGCGCTGGGCAGGTTTTCTCGGGGTTCTCCCGTTTCCCCTGCACTTCTCTCACCATACTTTCTGAGTCTTTCTCTCCATCTGTCCATATTTCCGTGGGATAGTACAATAGACCTCTGGTCGCAGTGCTTGGCTTCTGCCACCCACCTTCACTACATACATACATACATACAAGGTAGGAGTTTTGCAGTGATTCTTTTCATAAGCATTCTCTTACTTTTGATGCCTTTACACCACTGTAAATAACCACTATCTTAATAATAATGAAATTTCGTTTGTTTGATTCTTGTTTTTTTTTTTTCATGTTTTATAGTTAAATTAAATTCAGTTAAAGACTTAATATTTACAAATATTATTGAATATTTTCGACTAAATGTTGAATATCATAGATCATTTCATTAACGTTTCGTGCTGGAATTTAGGATGTGCTAATTGGGAGAATTCTTTTATTTTCAATTAATTTTCAATGCCCAATGACTTTAGAATTTAGTGAAAGTTATTTATTTAACATTTATTTTATACAATTGGGGAATTCAAAAATTTCTTTAAATGAGGTTTGCTTCTAAAAATACAAATTCCCCATGCTAGTTGACCCGTGCGAATAATTCGCAACAAAAAAACACCTTTGAGGAATAATAAACAAATCCAACAGCTGTCGTGCTTATTAATTAAACACATTGCCAATAGATGGCGCCTTCTCTATTTTTATAAAAAGGTTGACTCATGCGAATAATTCTTATGGTATCTTGATCAGTCACCGAATGGTAATGTGGAAATAAATAAATGAAAAATAGATGGCGCCTTCTCCATTTTTATAAAAAGGTTTTAAAAATAAAGTTTTTTAACGAAAACATTAATTTTAAACAATTTGTTTATTTTTCGTCATTAGCGGGGAACGTAATCTTCAAAATGATATGTCAATCATTGATTTTTATGAAGTATTAAGGGAAATATGCCGTACCGACAACAAAACACCTTTCAGAAATAATATATAAGGATCCTTTGGCACTCGTTTCTTTCCTCACATCCATTCTCTAAAGGGTTTTTGACATCATTCTGACGTTTAATTCAATTATTTGCAACTGCGATTTAATAATAGATTTTTAGCTTTTACTTATCTATTAGTTTTAATTATTATCTTCTTGAAAAGACTTTAATAATCTTTTATTAGACATTATTAGAATACATATATTCTATTAATTATCAGAATTTCTTTTTCATCTGAAAATACTCTAAGAATAAATAAAATAACTGTAATGAATCACGTTGTTTCATACAATTAAAATCAAATATTTCTTTCATTTTATTTGAACTCTTGCAGTCTTCTAGTCTATCGTTGAAATTTTCATTATAATTATTATGTTTAAAATTCAAGATAGAATTATAAATATAGGTAGAATTATAAAGATAGGTTGACTGCTTTCTTCATAGCTGTTATTTATTTGACAAAAAGAATGGTAAATTTTTCTGTATGTTTCAAACCAACTGCAATAACTTTTGAAGTTATTTTCTTCGAGTCTGGTAGCTGCTATGGTTGCATTGAACTAAGCACTATTGGTTAAGATTAATACTTTACGAATTTATAATATATCGATTATCAAAACCACCGATTTTCCATTCATAGGCTATACTATTTAGAAGGAAATATTATTCATCTCTTAGATATTCATTCCAATAAAATTGCTAAGTAATGCAATCCAACTCATTCACTAGAATTCATTAATGCCGGTGAAACTCACGATAAGGAAAGAACAAGAAAGACATGACATTTATTATAATTAAACTGTAAAATTTATATAAGATAATTGAAAAGGGTAACTTTGAAACAAGGTTGCAGTATCAAATAAAATAATAAGTAAATTCTATTTACGAAAATATATAAATACTCTTACATCGGATTCCCATAATATAGATATCGTAATCACATAGCAGTTTCGTCAGTAGAATGTTTAAAAAAATATGTTTAAAATGTTAAATGTTTAAAATGTTACGTCAGTAGAATGGGGTTGGGAGTCATGGTTTTCTGGTAACCTATATTTTTCACCGGTCCTAGAGATTAATTAAGAAGAATTTAGTGCAGATCTGTTAAAGTGTTTAGCATTAATTGCCACCAGTATGTGCCAAGGAGATGAAAACAGGGTGAGAGGGTGGTCTGTGAACGTTCCAAATTAGCTTATCTCTTCCGTAGGGTAGTAACGAGCAAAAATTGGTTCAGATTAGTCAATGTGTAAAATTGTATAGAGAACTTACATACAATCATACAAAAATAGATACTTTGATTTTTGTATAAATATATAGTTGTATAGATGGCAACATGCAATTAGCTCCTTTATCTCTGACGAACTAAGCACTAAGTTCGTTGCTAAGCACTAAGTTCCAACTGAAAATTCACAATGCTTAAGTCACTATTATATTAATACTACTCTTTAATCATGCAGTAAACATGAACGAAACAGTTGATAGAACTATAATCTATCGGAGATTTCAATCATCTTATCGTTATTTTATTCACCTAGATGACTGAAGAATCTACTTGAGTTGATCAGCACGGCACAAAGATATGAAAGAATGAAAGCGGTGAAAAAGGATAACATATTCGCTAAACGACAAATGAAGCCAATCTGTGGAATAGGTGGGAAGATAATGCAGGAAGATATACTAAAGAAATAAGGAATAGAGAGGTAAACATAAATAAAAGAGGTGAATAAAATACATTGGTAAGTGGTGAAATTGATATGAAAAATTTAACGACCACTTCAGAAGAATGCAAGAAATGAGGATTTGGTGACAAAGTTTCCTGGTCTAATTTTACTATGTATACAAAAGATTTAATATTGGTTATAGTTTCAAGTGAAAATAGATATAATACACGAGTGTTTGTAAATAGAAAATTTTATAATTGATGTAAGCTTAACAGTAATAAGCTTTTTTTTTGTGTAGGCAAAAACTGTAATTTAAAAATTCAAATAAATCTAGTCTTCTCTTGCAAAGAGGTCATAATGATGGTTGGCATGACGTACCGACACACGTTGTTGTGAGTTGAATAATGGATTACGTATCCTATTTCAGAGATAGATACTGGGGCAGACATCAGTAGCATCAGCTATGCTAAGAATGGAAACTGATAAAGGCAAGGTGTCGTTGTGAAACTGTTTAATGATGTATCACTTTTACGAAAGGGCTAAATATATACTATAAAAAAGAAATATTTAGTTAAGAATATGTCTATAAAGTCGGAAATTGATGACGAAATGTGGTTGATAATTTTAAGTTTGAAGTTTTTGTTCTACACTGTAGCTTACGCAAGGATTTGATCGATTTAGATTTTCCTCGTAAATTCCAGATAAGTATTGAGTTTTTCCAGTCTAACGTTTTTATTGACTTGGGAGGCGCTTGTATGATAATCATTTCTGACCGCTCGGAAAAATTGAGAGTTTGTAGAATTTAAATGTTTGATTTCATTTTAATAATAAAATATCATTGATATTTTTATTCTTTGTAATTATTTTCTTTATTACTACTATATTGTGTATTCTGAAAGAAATTTTGAAATAATCTTTTTAAAAATATTCTCAGTTAACCTGGAAAGCGGATAGAGGCTTGGAATAGGGATTACTGTCATTTTTCATTGATGTGCAGTGAGTCCACGCCAAAAAAAAAAAGCTCGGAAAAAAAGAAGCGGAATGGGATTCTAAGAGAAGAACATGTGGGATTAAGATGTTAAGCTATTAATCCTTTGTGCTGGAAGCACAGATTTTTGAAGAGGGAAAGATTATCGGTTTTGTGGTCTTAGATTGTTCTCGTAGTGTGATCAACGTGATGGTTCGTCACGGAAATTCTTAGTGACCGTAAATTGTTCCCTTCGTATGTTCGACGAATAGATTTAGGCCCATTCACTAAAGTTCGATACGAGGTAATAGTGAAGTTTTCCGTCCTTGACAATAACCTTACTAAAGTTCAGCGCTAGATGATAGAATTGCATCCTTGACAAATTTTTCTTCGTAGACCAATACAAGGTAAAAGTTTACTTGTTAATGGAAGAATATCGAGGTCACGGGAAAACTCAGTAATTTGGACTAGGTAAACCACATTGAAGTATTGTACTTCAATTTATTTATTTATTGTATTTCATTAATGCTTACTTTATGTTTATGCTTGTGTTCAGACTGCAATCTTCTCTTTAGCCCACGTAAAAACTTTCATAAATGTATAGAGCATAAATACTGTTTAATTAATATGTGACTAAAATTGTTTTCCTCGTTAAACTTTCGATTCTGACTTGTGAACATAGTGTACAGCATGCAACACAGCTTTTGCCGCATGATGAAGTTTCCGCGAACTTGTGAATTTCCAATAACACATTTCTGTTGCCCAATAGAGGCTTAAACAAAGGGTATTAATCTGCTTAGCGTGTCGCAGTGCGCATATAACATGATTAAATAATATTACTAAAAATCATTCGACTCAGTTTAAAATGAAAGACGCTAATTTAAGCTACAAATAGCAAACATTATATATATTTTTTTTATTTTCTGAAAAGATAATGTATTGTAACAACAAATAATTTCATGTGAAAAAGTAAAAAAAAAGCAAGATTTCCCGAAACGTTGGCGTCATTTGCTTTCAGGAAAGCCTCATTTGCTTCCATAATCCAAATGTGAAAGATACTTGAAGAACTACCTTTCACATTTTTTTTTCAAAAACGCTTCCTCTACAAAATTCGAGACCTCGTGGAATCTTAAATATATAATCAGTTTGTAATGCTCTGCAATAAAGAGTTCTTCAAAATGAAAGTGATATTCTAATATTATCTACCATCTGAATCATTTTAACTCCGTAAACAGGCGACACCTTGCGGAATAAGTCATCATTGCAGAATGTAAATTTTAGTATTCATAATTGCTCATAATGTGCTGTTACATTAAACTATTCTTATAATTAAAAAAAAACAATATAAAAAGTAACGATGTCCACATAGTTTATGAATAAAAAATCTGATGGCCAACACAAAACTAAATTAAAAAGTTTTAAAAATATACAATGGAAAACAACCGGTTTCGTCGAATTTGACGAGTGACAATACAATTAAAAGAAGATAATTAATGCTTTTAGACAGTATCAAAAGCAAAGCGGCCCCCTAATAGACACAATTTTATATAAAAAAAAATTATCGGATGCTTTTGACCCCCAATTTCCGGTCAGAGAGTGGTCCTAGAGGTCTGGTTTTTCGGACGTGGTCACCTACTTTTTGATGCTGAACACAATGGTGGTTTCACTCTAAAATGGTATAATTATGGTATAACAGGAGATTTTCATGATTTTATCAAAAACTACTTAAAAAATAGAAAATTCAAAATCAAAATAAATAATTTAATAAGTAAAACTTACAATATTAGGAGAGGTGTACCAAAGGTTCAAATTTATTTTATATATAAATTCTATTAGTGATATTATTAAACAATGCAGAATTTACAACACGAAATACAAACATATGTAGATGTAATATAAATACAAATTTAAATGCATGTACACATAACACTAATAACATATTCCAACACCAAATACAACACCTGTAAAAGCGTAAGACAAACCTGCATCCAATATCCCAAGAAATATCAATACAAACTTGTTCGAAAGTATAGTCGAAAATGTTATTTATTCTCTTATCACGGACATATCTTCGAACACACTCAACTCGACTGGACGTAAGTCGAGAGATGACTATTTCAATATTTAGAAAAAAAGGGACAAAAATGTTCCACTCCTCCACTCTTCAAAATAAATAGTGAATTATAGATGATGGTCAAACGATTTTTTTTCCAACATTGTACAAGATTGATAGTGCAGGGTTTGCTGTCAAGAACAGAGCAATGATAATCAATGATAAAAGTACGCATCTGCCATATTCAATAACAAAAGATATTTTTTTCAAAAGAATATTTAAAAAAAAATGCTTATAAACTAAGTTTAAAAATTGTTTTCTACGAGTTTTAGCACAAATCAATAATTTATTAGCAATAGAAATACAAATTTCTTAGTTAAAAAGCGTTGTTGTTTACAATTTACTATTTGAAGGATTATAAATAACATAACTATTTCCTTGCAATGAAATAGGAGTAGTTAAAATATGAAAACATATTGTTCTCTAAGTAACCATTATTTCTTTGATTATTTCTTTATCAGCTAAACTGTTTGATTTGTTATGTAGAGACAAACTACACTTTCAACAATTTTAAGGTATAAAGAAAATATTCTACGTGAAGACCAGAGTCTAAATCTTAAAACGATGCTATAGGTAAGAAATATTTTCTGTGAAAAGCATTGCAGAATAGATACAGAAATTTCTAAAGGCTGCAAAAAACTGCAAGATTCACGTGCAAATATGGGAATGTCGTTCTACTTCAAAAACAAGAAATAATTAATGTCCAAATTGAGGTCGTAAAACCAAGATAAAGAATAAAGTCTTTCTGACCGTCTCCGAATTACCTAGGTAAATAATGGTAGTTCTTTTGATGAGGCAGTTGGGTAATTAATTTCTATTACTGCCTGCTAATATCTGCAGTAAGGTTCAACTTATGCTGGCATCGATGCTTAAGTGTTTTTTCGTTTGTCTAGTTCTTCTCTTTTTCCATATTATGGTCTATAAGCATCAATATATAGATGTATAATTGCCTTCATAAATTGGGAGGCACCCACTTGGACATCCAAAACTTAATAGATAAAACCAGACAGATCCTTCCGAAAAGCGTAATTTGGAAAACAAAAAAAAAAAAATAGAAATAAATAAGAACTTTATAAATCAGAATGAAATTTATTTATGATAATTTCGCAGATTAATAAGTTTTCTTTATTATTTAGTTTTTATTGCGTATTTAAACTTGAAATATTGCCAAAAGGCATTGAACAATTCTACTTGTAAATTTTTAAAATGAAAATTTGATTAAATTCATTTCATCTATAACCATCCAGAATCAATGACATCAATCATTTGGCGATTTTTTTTATATGATAGAACGAAAGCTATTTGTTACCATGGAGACTGCTGTCTTTGTGCAGGCAAATTGAAACAAAGAAGTATTTTTTCTTTTTGATACATTTGAATTTTGGTAATTTCAGTGATTATAATACCACATGTAATGTTATCAAACAAATACTCTTCAAAAGAGTTTTTCCACAAATCGCACACATCAGTCGTGCAGTTGACCATTGCCATTTTTATTTCATTCGAAGACATCTCATAAAAACAACACAGGTTTATTAGCTGTATAAGACTTTGACGCCCAGCTTCTCGATAAAGTCAAATAATTGATTGTTTCTTATTCTTTATTGTTTGCATTATTTTTCTTGGTCTGCCTTAAGCTTCCATCGTAACCTTAAGAGCAGTGCCCATATTAGTTTTTTTAATAGATATCATTGATGATAGAAAAAAGTAATTTTCCGATGAATTGAAAGTAAATTTAAATAATGAATTAAAAAACGAATTTCAGAGTATAATAATAAGTATAATAAGGAATATTCCTTAATACTGTTACATACAAAGTATGCATGTTTTGTTGCTATATAGAAACAGATAACTGTTTCGAAACCAGAAACCAAGGCTGAATACCTCTTATTATTCCACCACAAATATTGATTCGTAACTATCATATATCTGTATCATCGTGTATACATAATTTCTCTTTAAATCTGCCAAACTAATGGGACCAAGGTTGTTCGATTAATCAAGTAGTTCGGATAATCAAAGATAGTTTTGAAAATATCCATTTCACACGAAATAAAAACAATGTATTTTTAGGCCTGGATTAAATTATTGTATGGAAGGTTATTAAATCCGTATTTTCAGATCAATATTATTAAAAACACAGATAGTGTACGTATGTCCGCAACAATTGAAGTTCGCAGGCACTTTGTCAGCCATTTGTGGCGTGATAAACTGCTCAAAATTACGGCTGTTACAAATGGATTTAAATATTTTATTGCACTATTTTTTAGAAACTAAACTTTAATTAATTTGTAGTTTTAAGTTTTAGTTTTATTTTATTGTAATTTGTTTTTGTTTTTTGAATAAATAAAATACTGTATGACAAAAAACACCGACACACCAAGAAAAAATTATTCAAATGAGAAAAATCGGTACGTTTAATGTACATGTATAGAAACGAAATGATTAGACTTTCAGAACAATTGGATGACTACTTGGATGGTGGACAGAAAGAGGTATACAACGTGAGCAAGTCAGTATGAAGCTGATCCACCTCTAGCCTGGTATAACCTGCCATCCGACGTGGGAGTGATTCATACAGTTGGCGGATGATGCTCTGCGGGCTTTCTTGCCAAACGCCCTCCAATTGGCGGGCTAATTTGTCGACATTCTGGGATGGTGGCATGCGACAACCCATCCCATGCCAAATGTACTGAATACGAGAGAGATCTGACGATCTGACTGGCCGAGGAAGTGCGTCACAACCACGAAGACAATCAATGAAGAGACGTGCCGTGTGTAGCCGGGCGTTAACTTGTTGAAAAGTAAGCCAGGGTTGCCAAGAAAGGAACGGTAACAACGGATCGTAGAATTTCGTCAACATACCGCTTTGCTGTGAGGATGCTACGGAGGACTATCAAGGGAGTCCAGACCATAACTCCTTGTTGTCGGGCCGTGTCACATACTAGGGTATAAGTGGGATCCTGACATGTCCGCGCCATCTCCAGACACGTCTCCGCTGTCGTCGGTGATCCGTTCAAACAGGACTCATAACTGAAGACAATTCGTCCCCAATTAGCACAATTCCATGTTGATCATGCCCGGCAGCACTGCAATCGCTCTTGACTGGTATGTCAATATCACGCACAGCGCACACTGGTACGTGGTAGGTGGCTTAATATGCGCCGCGTAGATTCTGCTCCCGTAGTCTTCTACTAATGGTCGGGGTGGTCACTTCAGTATTGGTCTCACGTTGAATGGTTGATAGCGACGAATCAGGTACTGTAGCAGCTGCTCTGACATCGCTCTATCTTCCCATTCTGTCGTCGCCCTAAGGCATCCGTTGTCGGGCCTTGTCGCATGCTAGGGTATAAGTGGGATCCTGACGATATCCATTCTTGTCGCTGAAATCTGCTGTTCAGGACTATTCCTGCCAGCAACGTCTAATTACCGCATTCGTCGGTTTGTCCATCCAGCAATCATACAGTCTGATGGAACGTCCACTTTCATACTTTGTCATTTGGTCGTAGTGGCCGGGAATTCGACGGCGAGGCATTGTTAAATAGGTCGTACATCAAGAAAATGCCAATGCCTACCGAGCAGATTTCTGGTGTCCGCACAAAAGAACGCAACACTATAACACGAAAGACAAACAAGAGAAGAAAAAAATAATAAAAATAAAGCAAATCTCAGATTTTTCAAGATTCAGAAATTGGAGGATGCGCAAGGTAGAAGTGCACCCTTTCCACACTGGCCGTCAAAGACTCAACCAATGTGTTTGAGTCCAGTTCGCAAGTCCCCTTGGCATTGCTCGTCCCCCGCAGGTCAACAGAAGATATTAAAAAGAAGCAATGGGTTAACATGAAACTCTATAGAACATGAATGGATCAAAACCATTTCATAAAAACTTTTGAATAATAACAATTTTATCAATTTCCATACATCATCCTATTAATATGCAAAAATTGTCCGGATATTTGTATGTTTGTCATCCCAAAAGCCCTTTAGACACAGTATTTAAGCAAGAAACAAAATACAAGGTGGCGCCACAAATAGGTTTTTGTTTGGATCGACATTATTTTAGGGCAGGAGGTTATGTTATAATGACAAAGCGTAGCGCTAATATATATACAGTAAAACCTCGTTAAGTCGTCACTCAAGGGACCGAACATTTTTGACGACTTAAGCGGAGTGACGACTTAAGCGGAGTGGACATTTTTGAAAAAAAAGCACTAAAATACAATATTTTTATGAATTGCTATAGGATTCGGTGAGAAAAACAAGATTTTCAGAAATCAATACATGCAAATGAATGAGTGGAAAATAAAAAAAAAAACACACATTTTATACTTACCACATTTTATTTTCTTTTACTGGCATTAAAATAATCCAACAGTGTTGATTAATGAAGGTGCTGGTCACTGGTAACAATTCGAAACACTTTTTAATATAATGGAACTCCAATCGAATCTAAAACCGAAACTTTTATCTTTTCGTTCCTATCCAAGGCTTTTATCATGTCCTTTACAAGCATTTTTTTGTACTTTCGTTTAAAGTCAAGAATTATCCCTTGATCTAAAGGCTGAAGAAGTGCAGTTACATTTGGAGGAAGAAAAACAATTTCAAACGCTTTTAAGTTTTCGGGGCTTAAGGTAAAGTGACCAAATGTCGGCCACACACTACAAATAACCAGAAAATAAAAGATCTGACGACTTAGTTTATATGATTGAAACAAATTTTTTGAGTTATTGATTTTAATGAAATAAAGAAGTATGGCATTACGAAAAATACCTATTATTAAGTTAACTATGCATTAATTACTATAACCTTACAATGTGACCAAATGTTGGCCAGTTAAAAATATGCATCAGTTAAACATTGCTGTTCACAGGAATTTATTTAAAAAAAATCTCATTTTAACATTTACAATACAAATTTATATAAAAAATATTATGAAAATGTTTATTTTCTTCTCCTTGTTAGATTTTTGGGAGTTTTCTTTCTTATTCTTCAACTCTTCTTTCTGTTGCTGTTTTTCGCTTTCTCTTTATTTAGTTGTTCAGCTTTCTCTTTCTTCAAAGCAGCTGCTTTAAGCCTATTTTCTCTTTTATTTATTTGTAGCTCTTCCTTTTCTTTCTTTTCTTTTGCAGCTTTCAGTTTCATTTCATGTACCACATCTGATGTTAATATAAAATGTTTATTGCAAGTAATTAATTTTATTTATTGTTACCTTATTTCATCCATGGTACGAAAGTGTTTTCTGGAATTTATAAAACTTAATATGTTTAATAATACAATTCTTTGCTCTGATCGTTTCAATGTGCAATAGCCTAGCCTACAGTGGAAATATTGCAATAATAGATGAAAAGAAATTAATTTTCCTATGCATTTTCTAGTCAAATTGTCCTTCTCCATCCCATAATTTCCTTGGCAGTTAAAAGGACGTTAATACTAATATTTCCTTTTTTTTTTAAACTATTTTATGGCTATGCCTCTGTGAATTCGGAAAAAACTAGGGATTTCCTAGTTATATCGTGAGATCTAGGCTAGGCGTGGATAGAAATGTAAACCTTGGATACTATCCTCTATTTAAATATATCACATTATTTTTTTTTATAAAATTAATTTCTTTTCAGCCTACGTATATTATTATATTCAAAAAGAAGTATAGGCCTAATCATCCTATTAATAGACAAAACTGTACGTACGGATATTGGTCGGCCAGTGTGTTTGTGTGAGTTCCCAGTAGCGATACAGGCACAGCATTTAAGCAAGAAACAAAATACAAGGTGGCGCCACCAACATTCTGTGTCGTCCCAACAGCGCTATTCTTTGTGTGGATCGACATTATTTTAGGACAGAAGGTTAACTTATAATGACGCTATAATGACTCACACAATTTACTGACTCTTAAAGCATATTTCGAAACTAACCTATAAATATAGATAATTACATGCTTGCAAGAAGTACCATGATAAAAAATACGTATGTTGTTTTATTACTTAGTCATCAGTCAAATTATACTTGGGCTGTTATGGAAGTCTTGGCTTTCAAAAAAATCAGCTTTAAACATCGTTTTCAATCTTGGGTTTTTGAAAAATGTCACGGTATTTCAAAAATGTGGAATCTGTTTTACTTCGGGGAATATTTCACGGGTTGCCACTAGTCTTTAATAAGTAATAATTTAATAATAATAAGATAGTTACTAAACTGTTAAGTAAGCTAAGCTACACGCTTACAAATAAACAACGGCCGACATTTGGTCAATAGCTGGCCGACATTTGGGCCATCCATGGCCTATATTAGGGAAACTTGAAATAGGAAAATAAAATGTAAATACTGAAGCACTTTAAGCTAATACATACTAATTACTTTGGAAATAACGTTAAAATATCAGCTGAGTGTTTGCTAATATCAAAATCATGAAAATGATGAAAATGAATTCTTAACTTTGCAATCTGAACAATCTCGCCAAAACAATCGTTTCCGGCAACAATCAATCTCACGTCTTCGATGGGAGCTTAAAGTAAATGGCGACATCTGGAGATGACAAATGACGACTTAACGAGGTTTTACTGCATATATATATATATATATATATATATATATATATATATATATAT
>JAFIDM010006943.1:74922639-74957530 GCA_023159025.1 Thereuonema tuberculata
ATATATATATATATATATATATATATATATATATATATATATATCCCATAAACAGTAATAATAACTACTTCATATTTCTTCAAATTTTAATACAATTTTAGTATCATTCAATATAATTTAATACAATATCTTCAAAGATACCTTTAAGGGCTGCTTAAGTTTAAGGATAAACTTGAGCGCATGTAAGTAAAACATTCATTCAGCGTCAAATGTTCATTTTATATGTAATAAGATACTAATATTGACATTTTTAAATTATGCTAAGAGAGATAATTAGTTTCGGAGTATTAACTTTACTATTTACTGCATCCATATATAATTATTAGTATTTACAAAAACTTCACAATTAATACAAAACTTCGCTGGTGTGAATAAAAAAGAAGAATCATGATTCAAGTTTATTATGAAACCCTGAAATGCCCACTGATATAGTTTTAATTTGGAAGTGTAGGCTAAACAAAATTATTAAAAACAAGGAACTTGAATCACCTAGGGCCCGAGATATCAACTGCCAAAATTTCACAATTAAACATGGCAAAACAGCGCTTGAATCATAATATTAGAGGCTACTGCCTCCAATGATTAATTGCCTTCTTCGTGGTTATATACTAGGACATTTTTATACTTCAGAATACTTTTTGCTGCTGAAAATAGAAATAAAGAAAAAAAAATAAACAACTCTCCGATATGAAATCATCATTTGAAAATTACATTTGATCATTATCGCTGCATTTCAAATAAGAGAAAGGATAAATTTATTGTCTTTCTTTTTTTGGTAAGAATATTTTGTTTTTAAAAATTGCTAATTGCCATTGTGATTCTTTTTCTTTCAAAGTCAATCAATAAATAAAACAATTAAGCGTAAGAAGGAGGTTTTATTTATTCTAGATGTGAAAGAAGCTATCAGAACGGAAGAGACAATGATTCTGTCTCCCCAGCCATCAAGAAGATCCTACTTGATAGTGATACCGATAACATCGGCATCTCATGAGCCGTTTTTTTTAATCACTTAACTCATTCGCTGTCCTTCATGAAAAATAGAGAATAAGACAAAATTTAAATGCTGTAAATTAAATGATCATAATGATCATACTTCAATCAAAACTTGCCAGTATTTCAGCATTAAAACATGACTTATCACAATAATAGCTTTTGACAATAAATATTACTGAGTACTTTAAAAGTTCTTTGAGATTTTTGAACAAATGTAATCGTTCAATATAACTACGGGAGTAGAAAACTAAAGATATTTTGTTGAAAATAACTATAGAAAGTTTAGAAGCATTTTTGAAATCGGATAATTGACGAAGGAAAAATTCAGGTAAACAGAAGAAAACATTAGACAAATATATTGATGAACAATTCATAGTAGGAAAATGAAATTGCACGAAAGAGAGATAAGAGATAACACGGAAAATAAATTCAAACAAAATCAAGCAAAACAAATTTATTAAATAAACAAGTGAATATAATTTTGTGCGAAAGCATAAATAGCTAATAGCGGAAATCCAAGAAAAACAATGCCAAATATCTCTAACATGGGGGGGGGGGGAAACCTTTAAAATACCCTATTCCTACGTTGTTTGGGTCTCTGAACACGATGCTGAAGTCTGTTTCTCGATTGAGCTTTCGTTCGGAAGTTTTTAGGGAGGAACATTGACAACAATGCCAAATATCTCAAACATGGGGGGGGGGGGGGCGGAGCGTTGGCTCCTAAAAATACCCCGTTCCTACAGTTTTTGAGCCTTTAACACGATGGTGAAATCCATTTTTCGATCCTACCTTCCGTTCGGGAGTTGTTAGGGGTGGAAAGACACGGATGGATAGGACAAAGGCAAAAGCTACCGATTTTGATCGCTAACACAATATCTCCCAAATTGGTCGCTTAAAACTGTCTAGAGATTTCAGCGATATCGAAATGTCCTAATTTTTCCTTTGATATTTTTTAAGATCTTGAAAAATGACAATGTCCGAAATTACTACATTTTAACTTATATTACTACATTTAACTTATATGTAACTTATACTACATTTAACTTGATCTTATATTATTATAATATCTGCTATAAATAAACAGTAGAAGTCTTTCAATTTCTGAAAGAATTAATTATCACATTACTTGCTTAACCTGTCTAAATCGGGATGTTAATTATATGAGCAATTGACTAGAAAAAAAAAAGATTAATTGTATACAGTACGCCCTCAAGTAATATATTATATTTTTCATTATATTCATCATTATATTCTCCATCTTCTTTTATAACAATATTTCGTTCAGCTACAAATTCTTTACTGATCTTTTTGAGGTATAATTATTAGGGATAAATCCCTTCTACTAAATTCGTAAAGATAAATAATAATTATCTGATGGTGAAGACAATGGAGAATATAATGAAGAATGTAATGAAAAACATTTAACTGTTATTGTTTAAGACAATGAAACATTAATGGAAATAGGATAGAAACTAATTGTTTACGCGTCAGTGCTTTTCTAAGTGAGTTCTAATCGTCTTTTCGCTTTAATTTCTCGACAAGACCCATTTGTGAAAGAATTCAAGTATTAAAGTTAAAAAAAAAATCAAAATCTTCAAAAGATTTCATAAATATAAATAAAGATACATAGACACCATCTTTTGATGACATCATCGATATTTGAACCTTCTTACCGAAGGTTTTCTTCTGGAATAAATATAAATATACAAAAATAAGAGAAAGAACTGAAATGTCTTCCTTCTGTACAAAAACAGAAATTTGAATGAAACAATCATGAAATGATAACCTAAACGCTACATTATTGACAATAAAGTGCTTATTCGCAGTGTTTATTGTCAGTAATGTAGCATTTACGTCATCATTTCATGATTGTTTCATTCAAATTTCTGTTTTGTGCAATAAGAAGGAAGACATTTCAGTTCTTCCTTTTATTTTTATATATTTCTATTTATTCCTGAAGAAAACCTTCGATAGGAAGGTTGAAATATCGAAGATGTTATCAAAAGATGGTGTCTGTGTGTGTCTTTATTTATATATATTTATTTATTTATAGTTAAAATTACCTTAGTCCTACAACATTATATAAACATTCAAGCAGATGGATTCAGTTCTTCAAAAGTTACTAGGAGGATATACTTGAGACACTAGACACAGACTGAGTGATCTGGTGAGCCTTTTTCCTTGGAAAGGAGACTGACAATACTGTAGGACCACTTTTAGCCTCTATTTAGCCTCTGTAGCAATGAAGCGTATTTGAGAATTCATTTGCATTTCCTTTTTTTTTTAAATTACATTTTCCAAATAAAAAAAAAATCTATTTAGATATTTTAAATTGAAGTTGTATTTTCCGAAAATTGAAATCTAAGCGATCGATATTAAAACTGATGCTACGCCTTCCATTATTATGAGAAGTGTTGTCTGGTAAGTTGCCAACTTGGAAAATGACTGTAACTTGCGACAATTGTCCGTCTTAACGAAGAAAGATGTGACTCGGAGTTTGGCATTCTACACATTTGCTTTGTCATCAAAACGAAAGGGGAAAAAAAAGATAATACGGAGAAATGTTCACAGAAATGCTTTCTCAAGAAATATTGTTCCCTCGTGGCTGCGAAATGAAATTGTTCATTTTTTAGATGTCAAACTGAAATTACCATGAGGAGAAATACAACTTTACAACTAAAATGGAATCAGTGCAATGTATCAAATACATGTATTTAGTAATTTTTCTCTTGTCAAAAAACAGATTTAAAATCAAAAGGATTTAAAACAGCAATGTTTAAAGTACGAGGATTTTTCTGAACTTAAAAATAACAAACTAAAAATTAAAGTTACGTTTTACATTTATAGTTATGCTTAAGAACGAGTTAGGCAAAAAAAATATTATTAAAAAAAATAATATTTAAAAACTTTCTTTATTTTTTTCTTCGAAATCCAAAGTTATTTTTTTAAAATCTAAGACTAAACGTATATCAATGTAGCATTTTTTAGTTTTTATTGATTACTTAAAAAATAATTAAAACTTATTAAGCTAAAAACTTTAAAAGTTAACTTATTAAAGTTAAAACTTTATTAGTGGACAAAAATTATGCTTTGCACAGTCTGAGCTATTATCAACGTCAATCATGAACAGCTATTTCTAACTTATTAGGAATCCTCAGCAGGATTTACACGTGATGGTAGGCTTAGTCCTTGCGGAACGTTATGAATATCATTTCCACTTCCGGCTGTAGCATCAAAATCAAAACAGCGGGAGCGGAAGTGGTATTCATAATCTTTCTCACGGTTATCTAGGATAAATTCTGCTGAGGATTCCTAATAAGGATGAAACAGCTCTGTAAGATTCCCATTGATGATGACTCACACTGTGCGAAAGCACAAATTTGTCCACTAAAGAAAATTTAACTTTAATAATTACTTACGGACTTTAAATTTTGTTTTCAATGTCTTATTATTTTTGCGTCTAAAACATTTTATTTAAGTAGGGATAAAAGGAAAACAAGGTAGGGATAGTGATTTGTAAACCAATCACAGTGCTTCGTAGTTGCTTCTGAGTCACCTTTACTTTAGAATAGACTGCGCCGAGGGGTCTAGAAAATGCTCGCGCAAGTCTGTTTGCGACCCATGCTGTTTTACCCACCCTTTTTATATGGAATAATCGTTATTCTTAACTCAAACCTTCTTAATACACTGAATTCCTAATAATGATTTAAAAAAAAACCACATAAGTTGAGAAACTGTGAAAAGATTTAAAATGGGGAGAAAAAATGGATAAGAATAAGAAAAAAATAAGATTAAGAATTGCCAATGAGTGGATGGAACTCATGACCTTCGTATTATTAGTACGACGCTCTAACCAACTGAACTAACAGACCACCTACAACATTCAATATTCAGGCCACGTACAACTGAGCTAACAGAAGCCGTTGCGAAGCATTGTGGGGTATGTGTCCACAGACAGACAAACCGGGATATAAGGCGTCTTTCAGAAGCCTAATAATAAAACTAATAATGTTGAATAAATTTGGAAACTAATTGCAGTCTTTTGAAGCTTGAACTACATAAGATTTAGCAATAAATTCATTGTTGAATGAAGTGTAAGCAGAAAACTACATCTTTGTCGGGACTTGATTTAATACGTTGTTTAATGCGTAGTATCTTTTTAACTAAAGTCCTCCCAGCGAAAGAACGACCGTGGACACCAGATGGCGCAATAGTAGAATTTGAATCGATTGTATATATCAGTGTTTATGGCGGGAAAGTGAACATTTAGGGAGTTTGAAGTTTACGGAAAAAAGACTATATTTATTTTCTTGAACTATTCTGATTTCTCATCAAATATAATTTCAAAAATTTATTTTTATTCATTCGTTCGTTTCAATCGTTCAAAATCAGTCTCTTACCTTTCCCAATTGGTTTTTTGACGACATTGCATCCCTGAGATTGCGAACACGAAGACACAGTATGGGATTCGTTGACCCACGTCTCATCTAAAAAAACGGCACTGCGATCGAAAACAATTTTTCTGATGTGCCATAAGTAAGCATGTCATAAGGCCTTTTCGAAATAATAAGTAACGTTAGCAATAACTTCCTTTTGTTTGGCTTCCAACGGTTTTCTCTGTCCGAGAGTCGCCATTTTGAATCTTCTCTCTCGATACACATTCAGTCCTGGAATGATTAAGAGATCATGGGCGTAGTTCAAGGTCAGAGTCATTCTTTCGTTTGGCGGGGAATAAGGTTTTAGTATGAATTTAGTTATAGCAATCGTGACTAAACGAAATTTGGTCATCTCAATTCTGACGAAAAGAATGAGGATTCGATTCTATGTGTTTATGTTCCATTAAAATGAAAATGTGCCTCATCACTGATACTTCCAGGCCATGCATCCTCTACTTTCATTCTAGCTAGGAACAGCAGAGAATATGTTTTCAGACGAGCATCCAAATCTCCTCATTGTTGAGTGTGGTTCATCATGTACGGGAAAAACTTCAGCAGTTTATGCATTATTTTCCACACCGTTGCATACGGCATATCAAATTGCCTGAATATTGCATATCAATAGCTCGGATATTACTGCCACTGGAATCAACTCATCATTTGGTTACAGTGCAGCTGTTGAAACTGTTTCAAGTTATTGGTTTGATGTCGGTTTGTGTCTTCGTCCTGGCAGCAGCTGTAACGATTCCGTATTTTCCAATCACAAATTTGTGATTGGCATTCGACCTATCCTAAAATTCTTCAACCTCCGTTATGTCCTAAATGTGACAGAAGCAATCTTACTGGGTTTTTTTAGTTGTATAGTTTCATGAGCAAATTTATCACAGCGAAGATTTAACATCAAAGCACCCGCCGCGCAACCAAAGCACTTCAGTTGGACCTAATAAACGCTGTCGGTTTTCATATTTTTATATCCTTCACTCTATGACGTCAGTTTACTGCGATATGTATATTTCCTTGCCTTCCAGTGCCATTTTTCCTCTGGTTGCGAAATTTTGAACAATTTTTTAGAAATCTAAACCCCGTGGTCTAAATAGTGTTCACACCAAATTTCGCAGAGTTTGGCCCAATAGGTTTTTGATAATTGGGCTCTAAACACGTCCTCTTTAATTACGACCATCGCATCGTGTATAATAAGTTAGTTTCAACTTCCATAGGATTTGAATTTTACACGTTTAATTTTTTATTTAATATAATTGGCTGTTGAGTTTCTCGTTATTTTATTTCTGTGGCAGATGTGTCCAAAATTCATAACCTGTAACTAATTCGGTTTCCTAATTAATATTTCATTTCAATGAAATTCAATACACAAGATTGTGGGCTTCCATTCAAGAAAGTGAATATACAGTGAATACTATAGCATATTTGCAGTATATTTTAGATGCTGAAATAAAATTGTTATTGGCACATTTAGTACCATAATTGAAATTTATGTAAACAAACGAAAGTTCTAGGTTTGCTTCTTTTACCTAGAATTAGTAAGACAGTGAAAATTGTCGAAAATGCAGTAGAAATTCTAACACTTCGACTTTTACAGTCTTAGAATTTTAACTTTAATAAAATTTTAATTGAGGTGAAAATTCTGAAAAATTTATAATTCCTTTCTAAAATTCTTAGTAAAGATACTTTTCTTCCATCAATTAAACAAACAAGGTAAAGAACTTAGATTTGTAAGAAATTAAAGCTCAGCTTAAAAACTATTTATATATTTTGAATGTTTACTATTCGCAGAAGTTGTAGGCAATATTTTCTTATTGGAAATAAGAAAAAAAATGAAAACAACACTACATGTAATGAGTAGCTAATTATTTTTTTTTCAGCAAAAACTAAGTGAAATCACTTTAAATTAAAAGAAATCGAAGACTTAATTCCAATCTGAGATTCCTTTATCATTCAAAAGAGCAACTATGTTTGTAAACCTATCCTCAAGAAGAAGAATCATTAGTAATTTTCTAAATCTTAAAACTACCTAGTAGTTGATGATAGAAATTTTCCAAGCTCTTAAACTGTACAAGTTAACATTTGGTAACAATTCCAATCATTCAAAAATTTTATAAAATATCAGTGATCATAAAAAAATTCAGAAATCATTGAGGCTTTTTTAAAAAAAAATAACCAGTGTTTTCAACGAAGAATTACAGTAAAACCAAAGAACTGTTTATAACAGATGCAATTTGCGTTTCCTTGTTGCATCATCGTTTAATAACAAATTAAATGCAAATAAATCAAAATTTCAATGAATGCAATCTGTATCTATGAAAAATTGAATAATGATAAATCGAAATTTTCGTAATTTATTTGGATTAACGTCAAGTTAATTTCCATAAAATTAAAGCTAACTTTTCGAACTACAAGCTTCATTAAAGAAGATCTAGATCAAAGGAAATTCAAATAATACAAAAAATTCAAATTTTTATTATCTGTTGCCATGAAAACCATCCTCTAATGGAGATTTTATCTATAGTAATTGAATTGTGTATTTTAGAGTTTTAAATAAAACAGCAACTAATGTCTGATGTTGTGGATGGGAAAATTATTTATTAAGAATCAAATATATTTTATATTTAAATTGATTAACTTTGTTTTATTAACCACTATTAATTTTAATTTTAGGATAAATAGATTAAACTTCTCGGTCCTCTACCACAGGAATGCAGTTTTATAAGCATACCTAATGGGACTGATAAACATTAAAAAAAAAAAATAATGACCAAAGTTGTAAAGTGCATTAAACAATTGTAAAACTTATAAAAGTTAAAGAGTTTGTAAATTATTTTTAATTAACCTACATTTTAATTACAATTATGAATAGAAAGGAAAACTTTGAAAAGAATACAATATTCCGCTCTTATTCTCAAAGTATGTTATTTTCTATATATAGTTCCTAAATCTATACTATTCGTTTAATTCTAAGAACCACACTACTCCTAAAATGTATTGTAATCATCTTTTACATTCTGTATTGTAAACACGGACGTATGTGTTGTTATGTATTGTTTGTACGTGTTACTTCTAATTTACTTCATTAGAAATTGAATTTGAATTATCAGTAACTAGCTAAATATTCATTTATATCGCAATAATAGTACAACAATTGCTATTTCTGTATTGTAAAACGAAGGATTGACGTAGATTATGTACTGTTTATGTATTATTTGTACGTGTTGTATTGTGAACATTTTTTAAAATGTATCGTAACGAATTTGGTTGAGGAAGAAGAAAGATTTCTTGTCCTCAGTTATTCAACCTGAAGAAGTTTTCTGTTAAAGAAAATGAAATATCGTTGTTGTAATTAAACAAGACATCTTAGGATATTGTGTATCTTACGTTGTTTTGTGCTAATGAGAGTTTCTTTCCTGACGATTTCAAACAGATTTCAAATTCACCATTTGTTTGTTGATTTAAGTTATTAGCTTCAGGAAGTAGCTTATTAAACTATTCATTCTGACTAAAAGCAACGTGTTTCTGTTATTTGCAATGAATTAATATAATATTAATGTTTTCTCTGCTTATTTAATAACATATTATGCACTTGAGATTTCTTCATTAAGTCAAAATGGTAAGTTTCTAAGTTGTCCTAGAATCTTTAAATATTTAAATATTAATGCTAAGAATCAGCTTTAATGTTTTTCCTTACATTTATTAAAACATCTTGAAATTTTCACTGGAATATAATGTTAACTAAAAATAAATAAAAACCATGTGTATATTTCTGTTCGTAAATGCGTGAACAACAACAAGAACAGAAGTTTGTTGTGATAATTACCAAAACATTGATTGATCGTTTCTAAGGAAGGATAAAGAGCAGCAAGAAGGCATTAGGTAAAACCGTTTCCAAGCAAAATGCAGCCATGGGAATGGGGGAACCATCTGAACAATTCGCTTGTTGTTGCATGGCAAAATTCTGAGACTATGAAATTCCTGTCATTTGAATTCACTGGAGAATTTTGTTTTGCAAGTAGATATAAAATAAAAAGGTGAATTGGAAAGTTGTAGTACATTGTATTGCACATGTCGAAAAAAAGTCATTTAATTTTAATCAACAATACTACTTTAATTGTTAAATTATTCACTATATTTCTCGGATCACATATTTTTTTTAAAAAAAAAAACACCTGTCCATAAATGCATTTATATACTTAGCTCTATGAATTCGATGAAATTTCAAATGCTCTTTAGATAACATTGTCTGACATTTTAGGCATAGCTTTTGTTAATTTAAGTATTTTAGAAATTATTAAATTTTATTGTAACCTAACTATTTTTGTAGTTAAATATGTTAGATATTTCATGTAGACATATCTTTAAAATTTTAATTGTTCTTATTTTTAAATATAAAACTCATTGAACTTGAAAACTGAATATAATTATTCAGTTTCCGTGCTAATTATGAATATAATTATTCATTTATGCAGAAATTTTAATATGAATAAATATAGGAAAAAAATTGTCAATCAATTTTGGAATTTAACTGGAAATTAAGTTATACAAAATTGTTCTGATTTAAATTTCTGTTTACATTTAACATCTCATGAACAAGGAAAACTTAACGTTTCATCATTAATTATATATATCCAGGAAAAGGGCTGCTGACGATATTCGCGTTAGAAAATAATTTCCAGTCAATATAATAATTTAATAAGCTATTTCTAGAAAATAATCTAATCCACTGCTTTTATTTCAAATTTTGCTTATTACCATAAAAACTCCTACATCCACCAGCGATATTTTGCAGGGTAACTTTAACTACTTCCTCATGCTACATTTTGAACATTTGTTTTAACTACCTTGATCTTAAATTTTTCAAAATGTGGCCTCAGGAAGCAAGGAAAGTTTACCCTGCGAAATATCGCTGTTGGAAATATGGAGTTTTGGCAAAACTCCGAAGGACGGTCCCAAATTATAAACGCGGTCCCAAATTATTAACGGCGGTCCAAAATTATAAAACCTATTTAAACATTTATATATCCATTTATCTAACGATGAACACCTTTTTAAATTATAAAAACCTATTTAAACATTTATTTATCCATTTATCTAACGATGAACACCTTTTTAATGACAGATAAGAATGACGACAGTGTATGAAACATTGTGTCAAGTGTAATGACGTCGTTATTGTTTTTATTAATGAAACATTGTGTATTTTTGTTTAAAAATCACTTTAAACGTGCCATGGCTGGAAGACCGCAAGCTCCGAGAGTAATAACTGATGCAGTTTTACAGCGGAATGCTTTACAAGTCTTGGACTGCTCACCTCGAGATATTTACGGAATAATTCCAACATATTCGGACAATACTTGAGTATGTTGAGCCAAAACTATTTGATTTGATGTCTAATAACTCTGGGTAAGTGTTATACTTCATAGTTATACTGTTATTTGCCATTAAATATGTTTTTATAATTTGTTACCGCCGTTCGGAGGCGTTCATAATTTGGGACCGTCCTTCGGTGTTTTGCCGGAGTTTTTATTAATAATAAACAAAATTTGAAATGTATTTTGACTAATGCAAACACATTTTGTATATTTTTTTACATACAATTTCAAGGCTACAAGGCTTGTATTAAAAAAGTATTAAAAAAGAATTACATAAAAACAATCTTTCTAGTTGAGAAATAATTCTTTTTTAATAAAAGGTACCCTGCCCAAATAACGCCACCTTAACATTTAAATTACTGTAAGTCTGGAAATAAGGTGTATCGAAACACGAAATTATGACCAAGAAAGTTTAATCTTCTGTTTGAAGCATACCATAATGAAACATATGATAACTTTTACTGGAGAAGTATGAGAACTCAAATAAACAAACTTTGCAAACTGGCGTTATTAGGAACACCTGGTCCAATTAACCCCACCTACTTTCTAGTAACTTAACTTATTTAAAATTAAGAATTATTCCATCATTGTAAACATTATTTGTACAAAATTAAAGTAAAAAGCAACTAACTTTGACTTTCTGTAAAATGATAATAAAAAATCACTTGAAATTAACGAAGTCTTTCTAATCTGTAACTAAAACAAAAGAGGAAATTTAAAAATGAATTAATTTCGGCATTTTACGATTATAAAAACAAAATAATAAATAAGACAAAAAATCTATATTTTCATGAAACATATTAGTAACTTATAAATGTCGTACGTAACCTAAAATCGTATATGTAGACCATTAACACCACCATGGCGTTAAAGCGCTACTGAGCACATGGATCACATGATACACTTGTTTGTCTACAATTTCCGAATTTTAAAAATAACAGTTTACTTATCTACATAGAAGGATCTTCAAGAATCAAGAAAATATATAGTTTTATATAGTTAATCTTTGCTGAACATTAAAAAATCTATATTTTATCTTACGTTGATATAGTAGTAGCCTTTCAGAACCAGTCCTCGACACGAAAAGGTGGAAATATAATTTCACTCGAAAATGTTGGCGGTCTGCTAGTAGCTCACTTCAACACTAGATGGCATGTCAATGCAAACTACTTTAGTGCAGTACCGCCATCTCTTATATTTATGAAGAATTATATAGGCGGCGTTAAAGGTATACATGGCGTTATATGGCTGAGGTACCTTATCAATTTATATAATGTAGTACATAGACTAGGACTGCAGGTCTTGTTAACTAAACAACTACTATTGAACGATAATTACCATCTCTAAAGTATCTCTAACAAACGTAACATTATAAACAAAGACTGTTAAAAAAAAAATAGTAATTTCTGGGATTTCCTCTTTTCTAATTAATGAATTATGAAACTTCTTCGAAAATAAAGCTTCTTTCATAACCATAATTCATCAAGAAATATATCAAAACTTACTTTAGTTAATAACAGAAATTCACTTTGATTATATTTCAAAGGTCTTACATAAAAGGGAAAAGAATGTAAGTTATTTGGGGAAGAAGAAGATGGTTCTTTTTCCTTTTATATAAGATGTAAGAAGGCTTGTAAAAGGAGGCCGGTGAGGCCTTTGAAATATAGTCAAGGTGAATTTCTGTTATTAACTAAAGCTTTTTTCATCATCAAATTTTCTCTGAAGTCAGTTTCTTGTAAAGATTGAAATAGCGTCAGGGAATCGTGTAACACATTCTGCAGCGAAGAATGTATTTCCGGCGCTTTTGTTATTTCTTCCTCAACTAAAAGATTTTTGTTGATTTGAAAACATTAAATATTTTAAGAGACAGAAAATGTAGCTGTTAAGATTATTAGATTTGTTTATTTTCGATCACACAGCAAGAAAATATGCGATTGGTTAATGCTGTTGAGGGTCTCATTTCAACATGGCAGCCTCCAGTGCATCACATGCGTCTCCTTACAAATATTTCAAAAGTAATTGTAAGGGACAATCGAGTCACAGCACTGCGAAACAAATAATTTTAAATGTTTATTCCAAGTTAAAAGAATTGGAACAGCACCTGACAGTTGATGAAGTCATTCAGAAAACGATATTTTTGACAGGAATATCGGTGACGTCTTTTTATGCCCTTTAGGAAGAATTTCAAAAGGATGGAATTTTACACACACAAGTCAAGAAGAGGCATCCGAAGCTAATACATCAGTTTCGGAAAAAAAATCAGTGATTCAATTCTGTGCATAGCAATCAGAGATAAAATACATAAAATGTTTTTTCAAAATGAAACACACGAACAGTAAGAAATGTATTCAAAGAAATTATTGACGATCCTGATTTATCAAATATTTCCCGCAGTACATTGTAAAGAACATTAAAATTATGTGAATTTAGATATCGGGCTCGGCATGGAAATTGACGATTATGTGACAGGGAAGATATAATCACTTGGCAACACAAATAGTTGCTTGCAATTCGGCGTGCAACTTCATGGAAGACGAATTTTGGAATCTGGACTGATTGATAGTCTGTGATGAAGAGTAGTCATTAATGCTTCTGTGATCATATTGTGATTCTTCTGATTGTACGAACGATACGAACTCATCAATTGGATGTGAAGTTCTCACAGCGAACAGTGATTAAAAAAGCTAATACAAATCAAAACGAAAACATAACTTATCCAATAAAATGGGAAGAAAAAGTGGAAAAATAATAAATAAATAAAAAAAAAAGTTCTTTTCACTGATTAATAAAACTAAAACAAATCAGCAACGAAAACAAAGCTTATCAAATACAATGGAAAAAAATAAAAAAAAACAAATAAAAGTTAAATGAAATTAAATAAAAAATAAATAAAGCAAAAAGCAAAAAAAAAGTAAATAAAAAGAAACTGACTTAACGGAAAAGTTTTTTTTGATAATATTTGGAATCAGCTTTGTCTTACAAGCTGAACGCATTATCCATTAGACCAGCATGAACTATGCCTTACTCCGCGTTACGTCACTTCAATCTTTACAAGAAATGGACTGTATTTGAACTTCCAAAAATTTGAAAATTTTCCAGTCAATTTCATGATATGGATGTAACATGTTCAGCTAAAGCTGATTAATTTTTATTTAATTTTGCAACTGTTTGTTTATGTTGTTTAGTTCTTGAAAATAAAAATTGTTCAATCATTCCGATATAGTAAACATTACAAGTTAAACAATTAATTTTATAAATTGCTGTTTTCCGAAATTCATTACTAACAGAGTCTTTCATAAGTGTTGAATTCTTTGTGGTGGTTTTTGAATTACTTTAATATTTTCAATCTTAAATTATTTTTCAATTTTTTTCTGAAATCACTTCATAATAAGATAAAAAAACCCATTTGTTTGTTTGTTTTTTTAACAATCATTTTTCCATCACTTCTTTTCTCATTTAATTTCTTTTTAACTTTTCATTTATCAAAGATATGCTTCAAAGGATAATCATTATTTTGTTACAGTTGTATACTATCACAGATTTGTTTGTTTATTTTTTGAGAAGAATAGATCTATACATAAGATGCTTAATTGTTCCCATTTTATATTTCAAAGGATGACAAGAATAAAAATTTAAGCAACGTCCTCTAAAAAGTGATTTTTTTATAAAGTGAAATCTCATTTCTATTGATTTCAATACATAAATATGGAAGTTTCTTCTAATTTTCTTTTTCTAATGTAAATTTGATTCTACAATTGACATTGTTTAATTCTATCAATAAATCTTTAATTTTGTCCATATTCATAATTAAAAAACAATCATCAACAGATCTAAATAAATTGTAAAAGTATAAGATCTTTTAAAGATTATTTTGTTTTCAGTTTTTTGCAGAAAAATGTTTGCTACAATAGGATTAATTGGTGCCCCCTTAGGGCAAACATAAATTTGCTTAGATAAAGAACCTTTGTATACAAAAATGTTACTATTTAAATATAAACATAAAGCTATCATAAATTCCAAGTTAGGAAAGTCATCAATACTTTCTTCTGATGGTAATAATTTTTCAATTGATTTACATAATTCAGATACATCTACATTTCTGAACAGGTATTGTACATTTAATGAGAAATTTGTTTCACCATTCCAAATTTAATTTAATTAAAACTTTTTAATATAATGAAGACAACATATAAATTTGATTAGCTGAATGTTTTTACCTGATGCCAAATGAATTTTACTCATTCAATATTTGCGCGATATCTTTCATCATGAAATCCTTAAATAAAATAGTACGTTCCGAATTAAAGTACTATATTTTAAAGTCACACTTGTTCAAATTACCAATTCTCAAATGACTTTTTTCATTTCGATTATATCCTACGTTTATCATTCTGATTCAAAACTAACTTTATTCGTAAAATGTTTAACATCTTAATTTATTTTTTTCCTTCTTAACAAAGGGACCATTTACAAATCTTATTTATTTTTGTTTTGCTTTTAAATCTTTTTAAATAATTTAATCCTTATCATGCGTTCCTCAATTGATAAAGTGACTTATGCACACACTCACATCTTAAGTTTTAAGTTTAGGGGAGATCGGGGTCTGTTGGCTAAGGGGCTAGTTGGAACACAGCTTCTATTTCCTGCCACCGTGTAGCTAGAGCGCTGACATCTTGGTAGTGGGAAGATATGTAAAGGTGCACCATCCACTGTGACTTTAGTTTGCTTGGAAGCGTTACGAAGAAAGGATCCCTGTTTCCTCGTTTTTTTGACTGATGAGAAAATTTTTTTCATCGTAATGTTTTTGTTCTAGTTAACATGTAGATCGAATTGAGGTGCTGCTGATGACGATTTTCGAAAGAGTGGATAACTGTGGTTGCATGCATGTATCCTTCTTTTGTTTCTGATGTTTGAGATTGTATGGTATCCATCTTGTTTTGGAAATCCCTGTGGGGCTAGTTGGCATAGTTTGGTTGAGGACAGTTGACATAGCTATGACAAATGATAAAAAAGGGGAAAAGCTGGAGATGGCCAGACGAAGAAGACTCAATTTGTTACGACCAAAGTAAAGTTCTGCGGAAATTGATCCCACCTGTTCAAATAAGCGAGCATTTGATTTCAAACAATAACTATAGGTAGCTAAGAATTCATTGTTTGTTCATTCATTTAATTTATCATACAGTTGTTTTTTGTTCAAGTATTATTATAGTAAAATTTTTGATAAAATAAATGTTGTTTTTTGTGTTTTAAATAAAAGTCAGCAGAGTGTTTTGTATTTCATTTGATCATATATTTAAAACTTAACCTACTTACATGGTTGTCGACATCTTGGATGCTTACAATGAAAAGTGACACCGGAAATCCGGATTCAATCGTCATCTGCGCACACATGCGCACTAATGGCTTTTTGTCTATCCCAACATCCCCCCCTCAAAAAGACATTAGTTAAATTAAAACTTTAATTTAAACAGTCCATAGTTTAAATAGTTCTTGAGGGTATCACTGATAGTCCAATACACTGGATGCACTTCACATGCTTTGGAGTAAACAGTCCTTTTGTCATTACATCTGCAGGCATTTCTTCTGTTTGTAAATACTTCACAGTCACTTGTTTATTTTGCACTGCTTCACGGATGAAATGATATCTGATACCAATGTGCTTGGTTCTGTTGTGAAAAACTGGGTTTTCAGTCATGTATCTGGCGCCGGAATTGTCGTTGAACAGTATGGTTGGCTTTTCAAAGTTTCCCATAATTTCTGCTATAAATTTCCTGAGATATATAGCTTCTTTTGCAGCTTCCGTTATTGCCATATACTCTACTTCTGATAACGCGACTGTTCGCTGTTTTCTAGCTTCCCATCCTATGGCTGCGTTGGCCAGTTTGAAGATATAACCAGTATATGATCTTCGGTCGATGGTATTTCCACCCCAATCAGCATCTACAAAACCGATCAATTCTTCCTTGGTTTTTGTAAATGTCAAACCGCAGTTTTCTGTCCCTTTTAAGTAGCGTAAAACTCTTTTTCCCGCTTTCCAATGTTCTTGGTTGTAGTCAGTGTTGAATTGACTTAAGATGCTTACAGCATAAGAGATATCAGGACGTGTGGATGTGGCTAAATACATTAATGAACCGATATGATTCTGGTAAGGAATTTTCTTCATTTCCTTTTCTTCGTCTTCTGTTTTTGGCTTCGCATTTTTCGCCAACTTGGTATTTGGATCAAGGGGTGTCGAAATTGGTTTGCAATTTTCCATTCCGAAACGTTTTAATATATCTTGAATATATTTACTTTGATTCATTGTAATCTGCTTCTTCTGCATATCCTGCTTTAACTGTATTCCCAAACAATAATGCATTGGTCCTAAGTCTTTCATTTCAAATGACTTTGCCAAATTCTTCTTAACTGTTTGTAGGGTTTTGACATTGCTTGAAGCGATCAATAAATCATCAACATAAACTGCAATTATTGTAGTTTCTTCATTCCGTTTCTTTATGAAAACACAGGGATCTGCATTTAATGGTTTAAACTCCATTCGTTTCAGTTCGTAGTCGAGTTTCTTATACCATTGCCTTCCCGACTGTTTCAAACCATATAAAGCTTTATGTATTTTGAAAACTTTATTTTTGAAGGTTGTTGTCGAAATATTTTCTGGCATTATGCTTTCCAATCCCTCCGGAATTTCCATGTAAATTTCTTCTTCGATTTCTCCATTTAAGTATGCACTGACGAAATCGAGTTGATGGACTTCGAGTTCCAACTCTACTGCTATAGCCATCATCAATCGAATCGATTCCAGTCTAACAACGGGAGAAAAAGTCTCTTGAAAATCAATTCCTGGTTTTTGTGAAAAACCTTTTGCTACGATTCTTGATTTCCTGCGTTCAATTGATCCATCTGCTTTATATTTGGTTCTTAAAATCCATCTTGAATCAACAACTTGTCTTCCTTTTGGACGATCAACGAGTGTCCAAGTTTTATTCTTGACTAATGCTTCATATTCTTTTTGCATTGCCTGTTTCCATTCACTTGCTTCGGGGGAGACAAGAGCTTCTTTAGCTGTTACAGGATCTTCGAATTCACCAATGCTAGTCATTTCAGCTGTTTCGCTTTTCGCTGATTCTTTTTGGTTTTCTTGGTCGTTAATTTGAACGTCTTGTTCACTTGCTTCAGACTGTTCTTCTGACGTATCAGGAATCATCACATATTGTTTCCTTGGTCTTCCTGGTTTTCCAGTTCGGATTTTTCTTGGTCGACTTTGTCCTTTCTTCATTTTCTGAATGTTTTCCCCAGGTACATCCTGTGGATCGACTTCTTTGTCAGCTTCGTCTGAGAAAGTATCCTCCTTATTGGTGGTGTTTGTCGGTTTGAATAAAAACTCGTCATCAATGATGTCTTCTATTTCCTTATTTGGTTGGAATTCATGGATAAACTTGACATCTCTACTTCGGTAGACCTTTCTTGACTTTGGATCCCAAACTCTGTATGCTTTGGATTCTGGCGAGTAACCAATGAAAATATATTCTCTTGACCTTGACTTGAACCTTCCTTTGTTGGGTGTTTTGTCAAGTATGAACGCTTTTGTTCCAAAAGTACGAAAGTATTTTACTGTTGGTTTTTTACCTTTCCACAGTGTATATGGGATTTGACCTTTTAAACTTCGTGAAGGACATCTATTCCTAATGTGGGTTGCAGTAAGAATTGCTTCTGCCCAAAAGGTTGTAGGTAATCCAGCCTGGATCAATATACATCTGGCCATTTCGACTAGAGTTCGATTTTCCCATTCCGCTACTCCATTTTGTTGAGGTGTATATTCTACAGTCAACTGGCGTTTAATTCCATTCTCGTGTAGGAATTTACTGAAATTTCCACTAGTAAATTCAGTTCCATTGTCCGATCTTAAGCATTTAATTTTCTTCTCAGTTTCATTTTCAACCGAAACCTTGTACTGCTTGAAAATGTCTAAGATTTCACTTCTTTTCTTCAAGAAGTAAACATCGCACCATCGTAACTTGTCATCGATGAACGTAACGAAATATTTGGAGCCTCCATGGGATTGAACTGGCATCGGGCCACAAATGTCTGTATGAATCAATTCCAACGTTTGTTTACATCTGTTTTCACTTGCCTTTGGAAAAGGTGTTTGGGTTTGTTTCCCTTTGATACATATTTCACAAGGATTTAGTTTTTCCTTTGTATCAAATTTTAGTCCGTACACTTTATTCTGGGTCATTAACTCCGTTAAATTCCTTTCATTTAGGTGACCAAACCTCTCGTGCCATTCTTGAATCGAATTACATTCCTCTTCTGCAATTCTGGTCTTTTCTCTCATTTCAGATACAAAATAAAGACCTTCCTTCTTTTTGGCAGTCATTATTTTCCTTTTATTCTTTGGATTTATCACAATCGCCTTATCCCTTTCAAATATTACTTTGAGACCGTAATTCGTCATTTTCCCCACTGAGAGTAAATTCGATCGAAGGTCAGGTACATGCAAAGTATCAAGAAGTTTAACAGTGTTGTTACTGTTTACTTTAACAGTTCCTGTTCCTTTTATTTCTGTAGTTTTGTCATCTGCTAGTCTTAAAGTTGATGTTTCGGCTTTTTCAAGTTTAATAAAACTTCCTTTATCTGCACACATGTGAGATGATGCACCAGAATCGAGACACCATTTTCCTTTCTGATTAACAGCGTTAACTTCCATTGATGTTTCAACGCGTCTCGTTGTATGGCTACTTGTAGACAGTTGTTTCCTCTTACTAGGTAATTTAGCTCTACAATCTTTCGCCATGTGACCAACTTTATTACATCTATGACATTTAAATTTAAATTTGACTTCTTCTTTATTTGTAACTTCCTCTTTATTACAACTGTTATTTCTCTCTGTATTTTTTCTGCAAGCATACATTGCATCTGTCGAATTACTGTTAAAATAATCTCGCTTCCTAGCTTCAAACTCTTCCATCATCTTAATCCTAAGTATTTCAGGAGTAGGTAATGTTTTTTGAGTCTCTATTGCTATTCTGAAGGAGTCATAGACATCAGGGATACTATACAGCAATAATATTGTAAGTAGTTCATCCACAAGCTTTAAATTCACTTCTTCCAGCTTATCTACGATGTCGAAAAAATTGTCTAAATGATCACTTATATTTTCACCTTCTTGCATTTTCAGCAAAATGAGTCTTTTTAGCAGCATCGCCTTCCAAGCAGGTCCTTGCGACTGATAAATTTGATGCAACTTTTCCCAAATCTCATACGATGTGGCACATCCTTTTATTCGTTTTAGTTCCGCCGAACTAATCGGCAGGATTAAATCTGCATTCGCCTTTTCATCAGCTATTGTCCAGTCTTCGATCGCTCTTTGAGAATTAGAATCTCCTTCCAATAGTGTTGGCTTAATTTTACTGCCATTTACGTACGCCCACGATTCATTTTTGATAAGTAAGGCTTGAACTTTTATCTTCCAAATATCAAAATTGTCTTTCGTCAACGGTTCTACAATTCTATGCATCTTTCTCGTTAGTTCCGAAAATTAGGCTTAAAGGCTTATCGCTTTAGTTCAAAAGTATTTATTTCTTTTCTTTTCTAAATAGTTCAGGCGCATTTGGAAGTGTTGCTGGACCATAACCTGTTGTTTTTTGTGTTTTAAATAAAAGTCAGCAGAGTGTTTTGTATTTCATTTGATCATACATTTAAACCTTAACCTACTTACATGGTTGTCGACATCTTGGATGTTTACAATGAAGTGACACCGGAAATCCGGATTCAATCGTCATCTGCGCACACATGCGCACTAATGGCATTTTGTCTATCCCAACAATAAAGTATTTTTTTTTCGAAAATTGCTGTGTTCTGCTCAAATACCCCTATCCATATCACGTTATGCCAACTCACCCCTAGGGTTATGTCAACTAACCCCACATCCGGGGTTAGTTGGCATAGTTGGAAGCTTTTAGGAAAAGTGTTTTGGGGGTTACCTACTGTAAATACGGATTTAATTAAGGGGTCCTACATAATTTTGTAGTCAAAAAGTTAAGCTATCCGCTCTAAGTATTGTACAAAAAAATAGAAAATTCCAAAACCAAAATCTATGCCAAAAACTAGCCCCGGTCTCCTATACTAAAAATTTTTTACCATTTTCTTAAAAGAAAAGTGAGTAACAATAAAGATTTTTAAAAATTTATATAACGTAATTGTCCAAATTATTTTGTTTTTCAATTTCTCTTTATTAAGAAAATTATTTAATTATGTATCTGAATGAAAATTTGATAATTAATGTAATTTCTTAGATTAACAATTAATACAAGAACATATTATCAGAAATAAATAAGAAATGAAGTAAAATTAAATTGTAATTAATAATTTGAAAGCTTCCTCATTTAAAACATTTATATTTTCGATAATTTTATTTTTTCTACTGAAAAAATTAGATATGTAAATGTACCTAAGAAGAACTACGTAATGTTTGAAAAGATACTATTATAATTAAAATCGTTAATATGTATTAAAAAATCATTAATATTAATAAAATTAAAAAAAAATTCATTTTTTTTTATCAAATTTGAAAAAAATTTCCTCTCGGGAAAGAAACCCGATCATTGCATGTTTTTTAACTTTAAATTTTTAGTTTTTTTAGTTAATACCTATATTCGTAATTCTTGATAGTGTTTTAGATGTTACAAAGATAAAATCTGAAAATCCCTCTTTTAACATCTCTTAAATTTATTACTTCTTTTTCTATTAAAAATTGCAGTGTGGTTAAATAAAACGAAATTTATAATTTTAGAGCCATTCTTTTTTACCGTATTATTTTTTGAAGATGTTAAAAGTCAATAAAAGGATCTAAAAAGAAATAAGAGTTCTAAATATGGATAATATTCTGCTTTAATACTGGTTAAATTATAAAAGAAAGAAAACATTTCTATGCTAAATTAAATATAATACCTGAGTTGATGTAAGATAAAAATTCTATTTTATATGGATTAGCATTGTAATATTTTAAGCAGACAGTATTCTTTAGTACTGTAGACGAATATATTAATAAATTTGAAGAGAAGAATGTAATATAGTGCAATCAACGAATAAATAATTTGTAATTTGCTCATTGCATTGGCATTTCTTATTATTAGGCAAATCTTTAATTAAGTCAGTAAAGTAAAAGAAACATTGGGAGTTGCTTGGTAGATGCTTTTAGGAGATTTGTATAAAAAAAACTATTTTTTTTCTTTTTTCATTGATTTTAAAAAGATGATAAAGAAAATTAAGGAATTTCTTTAAAGTTAAGATTATTGATGTGTTATAATTTTTGCTGCGAATAAATGCAGAACGCATAGTAATAAGCAGAAATGCAACAAGAAAATTAGGGGAAGCCAATGTAAAATCATGAAGTGATTTATCTTACATTTCATTTAAAAATATTTCCTTGCTATGAATTTATACAAGTGACATATATATATATACAATAGACTTATTTCTGATATAGTCTGCAACAGTTCTTGAAATCACTGCTCTCAAGATAATAATAAATCCTTTATGGGTATCAACTCGATACTTATCACTAAAACAAGTTCTCAAAGTAAATCTTTGAATACTAATAATATAATAATATGCACGCTTCTTGATAATGACTATTACTGCAAATAATATATATAGAGATTGTTTTAAACAATATCTACAAAGTTCACATACACGCGAGAGTTCACATGATACGGACTTCGATTCAATATCAAGTATGAATGGCCTTTCCCAATTTCACCTGTGTGAATATATTCAGGCTTTCTCTTCCCTTGTGTGTTTACATAAATCATTCAATAATGCAATTCACCTGTCTTGTATGATTTCTCACTACCTATAATAAATGGTTTCTTTCACCCTTGTATGAATGCACTTTATCTTTATAATCTCTATAAAGATATTTAATAATAATTAATCTTAGGCTTCTCTATATTAATAATATCCTTGTGTGAATAAATGTACTTTAATAATTGCGCTTCCTAACAAACTGTCAATGTCCGATGTACTCTGTCGGTATCTTCGTCTAAGTAACGGCGTCGCACCCTCCAAAATGGAAGAAAGAAAATATTTAATTACTTACAGTTTGTCGACACTGCTGGGCTTTTCACCCTGGCGAAGTTGCTGCGTTGACAACCATTAGTTGAGATTCCGCCTATCTGTTTCGATGCACACTTGAGTTTAGTTATCGATGAACACTTCACTTTCCGTTGCATTTCAAATATGGCGCTTAATTGTCGCACATCGGATTTCTTCTTCCCATAATGCTTTGCGGAAAAGTTCATCTGCTCCGGAACTAATGACGCTTGTTATCCATATATCAAAAGGAATTCTTGTAAATCCAAATTCGTAAATATTAGAAAAACTTCAGGTTGAATTAAATACACTTTTATATTTTATTCTTAGAGAGTTCTGGATACAATATTTACTCGTAGTAATTTAGTTATTTATTAGCGTCAATGTCAACTGCTTTCTAAATATCCACTATTTCGTATTATACGAATAATAATTGGGACGGGAAATGCTTCCTTCATTAATTGAAATAGTCTTGTATTAATCTTCTAATATTTCACTTAATTCTTTCGAAAGTTCTTCGAATAAGAATCGCACCAACGCACCTTCATACGAAATGGCTCAGTCCAAGTTACACTTCTCTTTATTTGAACTTGTTGAGTTTTGCCTACATTGGTCTTTACTTATGACAACGGTATTCCTTATTCTTCTTAATAGTTGTTGCTTCGTCTATCGTAGTTAGACCGGGATATCATCTGGGGTTGAGTCTACATAAATCTCCATTGGTCTCGTCCTACCAAATAAATTAGTCTTCTTATTTTCACCCGCAAATGGATTAGTTGTCTTTAACTCTTCCACGGCGTTGAATTCACATTCCAACGAAATTAAAATTCAACTTAATTGAATTAATTTAATATATAGTCCTGGATTACTATTCACTGGATTATCCGTGCTCAGCTCTATATTATTAATCAGTTCTAAACTGATTCTTAAAACTGTTGTTGATTCTCAACCGAATCTATTAACTTTAAGATATTTAATCATACTTTCTCCTTCTCGGATTTCTCGTCAACTTAATACAACACGTTCGAACTTCCAGAACTTGTTCGAACTCACACAATTCGTCAACCTAACCTCATGCTAATATCAACGCTTCGTCCACACAACGTCAACTTAAACTCAACTCAATGAGCCAGACTATTTCTCTGTTTTATGACGTTTCGTTTCGTTACGTAGTATCCTCATTTCCATATTCAAATTAGGACTACTCACATTCATATGAAGGGAGGGACACATATGGAAAAAAAATAATCTTAAAGAAAAAAAAAATTTCTTTTCAAGCATTTTAAAACTTCTTTTACTTTTCCTTTTATTATAACTAATTAAATTATTCGAATAGAAATAATTTAATATCCTAGCAATTTTCTTATATAAAACATAACTAACAGATTAAAAGATTTCCTAAACATAATTGATATGACAACATTTTCGAAATAAACTTTCCTAAAGAAGTCTTACTTTTGTGGATTTCAAGACAAGTTCAATCAGAAATAAATAGAAACAATTGAACTTACTTAAAAGAAAACTAAGACAAAGAGCTCCTTGGTCTTTGGGAATTTCTGTTTCAGTTTTAAGTTTTCCGTGAGAACTGAACGAAGGTTTCCAGGGAAAGAATATAATGCCATTTCTGAAATTTTAAGCGCAAAACGTGAGAAAAGAAGATATTTTCTTGCATGTGAAATACAACAGCTGTCTAGAAGAAATGATATTGGTTACAAATGTTGAACTTTTTAATGTTGCACAATTCTGAAGTGCTCATTTGGTGGAATGAAGAAAAGAATTTTCGATTTTTGTTTCGAAAGAAAGCAGGCCAGAAATAAATTTGAAGAAGAAAGATTAACGCTACCAGCAAAGAATAAAATAGGAGATGTCTCTTTTGTAATGCTGAAGACATAAATTTTAAGTTTCTTAGTTGGATTGTTTAAGTAAAGCTTTTCAAAAATAAAGTGTTATTATCACTGTCAATGTTTAATGGTGCCTTTTCAATCTACCTACTTCTCAGCTATTAACCATAATTTAAGTATTTTATCGCATTTGGAAAAGTCTACTTGACAAAGGTCGATTTAAGTTCAGTTTCAATATCTTCAGGTGCATAACGTTACGAATGCACTGTGAATCTATCTGCTGATTTAACTACGAATTAAAAAATGTGTATAATATTGACTAAGATATAAAATGAAAAGTGCCTTTCATTTCTATTGATATCAACAAGACAAAAGATGAAATGTCATTGCAAACAGCAATGAAAAACATCGAAAAGAAAAATAACCAAAAATAATTACGGTATTAAAAATCCTGGAATAATTGTGATCTAAATAAGGATTTTTTTTTTTGGCAATAGTGCTAAAATTTATTCTGAAAATTAATTCTAAAGTTAAAAATTCTAAAAAACAGCGCTGTCCTCGATTTCCAGCACAAATATCAAAAAATAGCTCAGTGAATTTGTGTTTTGTTTTGTTTAGTTATGTGCGTTTTTTGGTTTATTTTACTGTAAAAATGTACTAACGCACGTTAATTTCCTTGTCTAAATACTAACCTTGTTATAAATTAATCCCTTGATGCTATGCTAAACGCTAGCGGGGATTAATTATTCACCCCTTTTTATTCTTGATTTTATTTTGATGTCTTTGTATTTCAGGGTCATTGATTTGTATGTTTGTCCGTTTTGTCTATTCGTCCCCCATTTCACTGAGCTTGGGTATGCTGGATAGGTCGAGCTGATGAGAGGCCAAAAAGCCTCGAAACAGCGCTGTCCTCGATTTCCAGCACAAATATCAAAAATAGCTCAGTGAATTTGTGTTTTGTTTTGTTTAGTTACGTGCGTTTTTTGGTTTATTATACTGTTAAGATTGATGAACTTTTTAATTTTTTTTTTATTTGGAATTAAATTGAGCTGAAAGTAAGTAACCCTAGCCTAAAAGTTGGAAAATTACTTTCATTTGATAAAGTTTATATTAATTTTAAAAATAAATCTTCTGAAGAAAAATTAAAAATAAGTAATACTCACAAAATTTTGACAATTTCTTCAAAATTTATTCAAGAAAAAAAATATAGAAAGTGATTCTAAAAAGTATTTTTTATTATACAAATAAAAAACAATATAGTAATACTGGAATTTTAACTAGAAATAACTGGTTAAGAATTTTTAAACCAAATAATAATTTTGGTTTAAGAAATGAAAATTATGTGAATTTTAAATTATTTAGTCAATTAAATTGGAATAACTACAATGGTAATAGTATAAATACAATAAAAAAACATATTAGATGTCATTTTAAGAAAAATAAGAAAAAAAAATTAATTACAAATCAAATTAATTTCATTAAAATTTAATTTTTTCACTGTTTATAATAACAACATATTAACTAAATAGTCACATATCAATTATTCCAGCACCTAAAACACAGGAGTGATATGTACGTGTATCACACCTAACAGGACTTATTACATTAAAAAAAAAATATGAATTCACTTTCATTGATTAGATCTTTCAGTATTCTAGAAGTTCTTAAAAGATTAATTGGGGCGATATCTACTACATCTTAAATTGAAGCAATCTTACATTTTCATCAATCTACATTCTTCATCAGAAACTGATAATTGTGTCTTTGGTGCTTTTTCGTTGCCTAACTGATTTTCCATTTTTCAAGCTGTGACTAATTGATTACAACCAAAAAGAAATGAAACTCTCCAAAATCATTTTATTCTTTCTTTTTCAAATGTCAATTACTTGAACTAATATTTGTTTATACTGTGGAAATCTTTTTAAATCTTTTTTAATTTCTTTTTATAAATAAAAAAGTGAAAATCTGTAAGTTTTTCTATCGTTCAATCCTGTCTGAATGAAATTTTGGATGCAGGTAGTCATGGAGAAGGATACAGACTACTTTTCATCCCGGACGATCAACTAGTTCCCGAGGGATACGATTTATATACGGCACCACAGCAAATCTGTAGTGCATGAAAAGCTTCCAAAATCTGTCAACAGATGGCGCTACCGCGGTTTTAAAGCGCACTATGGGTTGGTGGAAAATCACTGCATTTAAAACATTCCCATATTTTTCGGTAGATGGCGCTACCGCTGTTTTAATGAGCGTGACTCTTTGCAGCCTTGGACCACGAGTAACTCAAGAGCTACCTGATAATTCTATTTAGGCGATGTAAAGGGTGATAAATATACGATACCATTAATTAATATGTTGTAATGACCACGTGATGTTTTACCAACTGGGACAAAAAGTTTCAAGGACGAAAAAAAAAATGTAGTTATCGATTGCAAATAAGAGTTTCTCTACTTCAATAGATATTACTAACTGGTTAATAAAAAGCAATTAATAATCCCTGAAGTAAGAACGATTCTGATATTATCAAATATCATTACCTAATTAGTTTTCCTCAATCGTTTTTAATAAATTTCTTATAGATATATCTCTTACATAGATACTGGATATATTTAAAAAGCAAAGTTTGTTGGCTACGTATTCGGAACAGGAAAATTAATTCGAATCCGGAATTGGTTTTAATTAACTTGGTTCCGATTCGATTATATTTACTGCGACTATGGCTTGAAAATCGATTGATGAATATTAACGACGTTTACAACCATTGAAAATGCAAATTACTTATTTCATTTTCGAAAACTACCGTTGTCATAATTAAAGGGATCCGTAAATAGATTATTCGTTTGTTATTTCTTTCATTCCTGTGCTCCAGGCAACACCAGATCCTTCCTGTAATTTCTATACATGGCAGATTAAACGTTAATGATGGAATCTCTAAGACAACTGTACCTCTGTTTATAATTTTAAGTAACTGATGGAAAACAAATAATAATATTATTTTTATTTAACTTTGTGTTTCGTATCACAATTTGTAGTAATAACTGTAATTTGAAAAATGTAAACATCATAGAAAACACAATGAAGAAATCATCATTGAGTTGATTCAATTACATCTAAAGATGAAATCCTTTAAGAGACATTTCTTTTTATATATTTTTATTTGAATGTAATCTCCTTATAGAGATTACATATCTAAAACTTAGCTAAGTTTTAACTTTGAGATTACTCAATAAAATTACTATTTAAAACTATTTGTCATCCCATGTTAAAGTTAATATCAATAAAAATCATCAAAAATCCAAACATAAAAAGACGAAAAAAAATAAGCAATAAATGAAATACAAGAAATTAATGCTTACATAAAACATAGTATGCTTAATAATGGAATGAACTCTCCGTTCTTTAAAGCAGCATTTAAATCATCAATTCACCCATTAACAAACCAAAGTTATGAATTTGAATATATTTTAATAACATTAACTTTTTCAGCGGTTTTCCTCTTAAATGTTTGTGGAATTTAAAAGTTTAAGAGCAAAGTTCTCAAGTCAATCATCAATCATCGTTAAATTTACTAAAACCCTTTTTTATGAGCTACGAAAGTTTAAAGTTACATAAAGCTAATGTCCATGAAGGATAGATCGTTGGCATCAGATTCGGTTCACTTGTTTGTTATTTCTTTTTTATCTCAGAGTACGAAGATTCATAAGAAAAGGAATGAATGCCTAAAAATTTGTTCTTGGGACTACAACCAAATAGATAGTGTGATTTACTTTACTAATAGCAGACTTTTACATAAAGACTAACAGATATTTAGATCACTGAGAAGCTGCTTTTACATGTAAATTAAAAGAAAAATATAAATAAATATAGTTATTTATCAAAAAGATAATATACGTAATAAGATTAACTCGTAAATCATACGATTAAAAATTCCTTTTTCCTCAAAACTGATTCATATTCTGAGATTCATATTCTGATTACTAAAGCATAACGGACATGAACAAAGTTCAATAACATAATGGACATCTTCACACACACAAACGAGAAATTCTTCTCAATCAAAATTTATTCTAAAGAGCAAATGATGTGAATTTCCATCAAAAATTAATATCCTGTATGTAAGTTTTAAAAAGCTAAAATTATCTGTTTTAGATTAAAAATATTCTATGTATTTGAATATCACTTACATTAACGAAAGTGTTATACTTTCCCATTACTATGGGATAGAAATGTAAATCAAATAACAAATTTAACGTGCGGAACTAAAATTTGCATCATAAGAAAAAACATGTATATTTGTTTTTTATTGTGATCTTAGTATTAGGTCCGCACGTTAAATTTTTGTTATATATAATTTAATCCTTCGTAAGCTAAGTGGCTGCTAGCGGGGATTAAATGTATACCCTTTTTATTCATAATTTATACATTGTTATCTTTTAATATGGAGAGCCATTACTTTGTTGAATCTTGTTTTCTTTGTATGTTTCTTGAGATCACTGAGCTCTTAGATATTGGGCGAATACAGCTGTGATGATTTTGAAACAGCTGTCCTGGATCCCTGGTATCCAAAATACTAAAAACTGCTCAGTGAATCTTTATTTATATGCGTGTATGTTTTTTATTGTGATGTTTAAAATGAAATATTTACTTAAAATATTCTAACATAGTTCTTTTTTAATGCACATATAATAGTGTTTATTTGATTGCTAAAAATGTCAACCATTTTCTTTTGATCTCTTTGATGTATTAAGTAATAGGGGATTGTTTCATGATATTTATTAATTTGCCCATCACACAACCATATCCAACTGCGAAGATGCTCAACTACATCTACTATGGTAGGTTAGATCTATAAATTGTATTACAATTAGCCAGGTAGAAAAATTAACTTTATTTTTTATTAAATAAATTATTTTATCAGCAAAGGTTGAGACTATGTTATTTACAAGATGACATCAGAACGGCCATTTCATGCTGTATTGGTGATCATCAGCTGAGAGTAGTCAAATGTATACAGCGAGGTCTCAATACGTAGGTCGTTAGAATTAATCGTAAACAACAATGTGATATCTCCAAAAATTAAAAGAAACAATAAATACACATTAAAAATAAAACAGGAAAATTCACCACCAGCCTCAAATGAAGTTCCTTAGGCATTAAAAAACTTAAGAAGTTTAAAATTGTATCATCAACTCTCAGCTGACAATCGTCGTTCTGAGATGTCCCATCTTGTAAATAAGTTGGATTATACAATATGCAATATATACTGTTGATTATACAATTATACATTTCTGATGTTTTTTAAATACCAAAAGATATTCATTTGAAGCTGGTGGAGGCCGGCACATGAATTTTCCTGTTTTATTTTTATTGTGTTAATTGTTTTATTTTAATTCTGGGAGGTGTCATATTCTTGTTTACGATTAGATTATTGGATTTTAATAAGAGTGCTATTCTGCTGCTCCCCACAAGCAATTTAAAAATTTTGGTTTTTATGTAATTGAACTAAAAATCTTCATAAGGAGTACAATAGATTCCAATTATAAGTAAATACTTAATAATAACTTAAACATTCTATCCTCCAAAAACACGTTTTTTTTTCAAAATTATATTTATAGTTTTGAAAAAACGTATTTTTGGAGAATATAACGTTTGATTACTCGAGATTATGGCCTGTAATCAAATAGATGGCTAATAAAATATAAGCAATTTTTTAAAAACTCTTTTTTTAGTAATATATTTTTAAACTTATCACTACAAACTAGACGTATTATACTTTAAAAAATATTTTTTTTTTTTTATCTAAAACAAACAATAATTCAAACAACTAAAATAAGATAAATAAGCAAGGAACCTTAGGTTTAAGCAACAAAAACCAAAATCTCCCCTTTTTAAGAATACGTCCCCAACCACGTATTCTTAAAAATGCACACACACGCACACACTAAGCACTTGCTCACGCTATGACGTCGTACGCCGTACTGATTTGCATAGCGTCACGAAGTATCACCGTCTCAACCCCAGTTACTCAAACCAGACCATTTGTGTATATTAAAAAAAAAAAAATAAAAAAAAAATACAGCGCTTTTTAAACCGCTTGGGTTAATTTAACCCCATATCGTTCGCGAAAGGTTAAAATGCCTCGTCATTCACTCACTGGACGAACTGGCCCAAACAGACATAGAAATGACATGAGAAATTCCCAATACTAAAATTTTATAAAAATTATTTGTTTTGAAAAACTTGGAGAAAGCCATAACAAAAGCAATTACAAAAATATCATTAGTTCTGAAACCGAAACAAAAATTAAAAAAAAAATACCATTAGTTCTTAAACCGAAACAATAATTTTAAATGTTTTATAATTCTATAGTTTTTTATAATTCCACTTTTAAATACCTTCAATCTTAACATGAATACAAATTTATTAAGCAAAATTTCTGAGGTGATGTAACAGTGCGCCAGTCTACACAAAGCCCGGCTTTCAGCTAGTAATATATTACTTGAAGAGAGACTATTGGTAAATAGGGTGTCGGGTAATCGAAGTTCTACTGTAGTATTTTAGAATCCCGATACTCTCGGCATTGTTTTGTACTTGTAATTTGTCCATTGTCTTGAACCATTTCAAAATTTGGACCTAAAGCTGACTTAACTCCATTTGACGATTTAATCCACTCTTAATGCTGAAATTTTTACTTAGACATGACCGTCGTAATGTAAACAAAAAGTAAACTAATGGCAATAATTTTTTTTCTAAAAAAAAGCTAAACTATTTCATGATTAATATTAGGATGTTGAAATATTTAAAGTAGAATCTGTTAATGGTTTTCAGTAATTAGATTTCTGTAAGTCACATCCAATGAAGCTCATTTTCAATTCCAATGAGGAATTTACATTCTAGAAAACATATAATTCGAAATGAGCGACATTAAAGTAACGAATGTAAGCCTAACACTTTTAGATTTTTCAGAAATAGGCAATTAATATATGCTGAACCTAAAGCTCACTCATTGCACAAAGGTTAGGAAGGCGTTGCAATAGACAAGAATTTGATTTATATTTCCTTACGCTTTCACCTTATTATTGTCTCTGTTTAAAGTAAGTATTAATTATTTTCATATTTCTTTAATTAAAAAAAATAAAGAAAAGAGTATTCTGGAATACCAAAAGGTAAAGAAGATACCGTATACTAAATGATTCCATTACAATTATTCATTAGAGCTTAAATAAAAAGGTCTGGAGTCTTACTTTTCAATATTGCTGTAGAAGTAGTATTTAAATCAGAGACATATATAAGGGGGGGGGGGCCGAGGCCCCCCCCGAAATAATGAAGGTATGTCTTCTTAACGGTTTTTTTTTTTTTTTTTTTTTTTTTTAGTTGAACAGATAGGTTTTCATGGGGTGTCTACTTAAAATTACTTAACCTTACATTAATCTTAAGCCCTCCCCGAAAATATATTCTATATTCGCCACTGATTTAAATTATTCCAAAATTTGAAAGCTATGTTATCGAACATTTATAACAACAACAACAACAACAACGTTTCTGGGCGTTTATCAGAGATATCAATATTGAATTTAAACCATGCAAACAAATAGCACTAATTTTGAAGAGAGTTTAAAAATTTAATTAGAACATTCTTAAGCTGTCCCTTCCATTTACAGCCTTTTCCACTTTGCATCAATTTATCCAATCTTAATTTACCCTTTCTATCGAAACACTATTTTAATTCATATCTTCACTTTTTGCTTCAAAAAGTTATTTATTATTTCTTCTGCTAATTATTTGCATCTTTTTTTATTTTTTTATAAAAACTGTATGAAGAGGAAATATGTACAGGAATAGAAAATCAGAAATTCTCTTCGATTCATTATTATTCATTTTGGAAGTTCTGAAATAGGCATTTATGAAATTTTAAGTCATCAGGATAAACCTGATGAATTTCAAACATTTTATTTTGAAGCTGAAGACCGAAAGAATAGCTACTTTAGGAACAGTGTCTCTTTTGGAATGGAATAACCCTTTGGCATAAAGGGTTAGTGAATCATCGTCACTGGATCAAATTATCTGGAAGGCATGTGAAGATTGAATTCCTTTATTGAAACGATGTATGCAGAAAGATCCGGAGTGTATTTACCACTTAACTGGCATGTAGACCTTACATCAGTATTTCCTAACCTTTTGGCAGGTAACTCATTTTTAATCTTGAATTTAAGCTCGATAAACACTCGAGTCACATTATTCAATCCAAAAAATATAATCTGTGTAGACTATTTCAGATGAATCCCTTACAGACCCATAAATGGAAAACGTTGCCAAAAAAAAAAAATATGAAAACAGAGTTACGAAGAGTCAAAGGGAAGTTCTTCTCAGCGGTTAAAGGGAAGTTACTGATGAATCAACTACAATTTGATGCATTGGATGAAATTTATCATTTACTACGTATATATGAAAATATTAAATAATTGAAAAAGATAAAGATGCATATACTGTATTGTAGAAGGTGATTCATCTATCCATTTTTATAGCATGTGTATAGTCGTTTCAGACACTTCCTGAATAGTCAAAAGTGTCTCCATATACCATCACCAGAAGAAAATGCAATAGAAATACAGTATTAAGCTTAATTGACACAAAAGAAAATTATTTTAATTATTATATTTTTTAAGATTTGTAATAAAAGAGACTAATAAGAACATTATTATGTATTAATATAGCCTACAATCTAAAAAAAAAAGAAGATACAATGCAAATAAAATTATTATTATCATTTTATTTGCATTGTATCTTCTTTTTTTATATTAGAAAAAATACTAGAAAAAATACAATCCAAATACAATAATAGGACCAGTGCTAATAAAAAATAGAATATAGAATAATATTTCCTATATATGTTTTTTATTTATTAATTTCTTTCACCAAAATTTCCCTTACTTGCTAACACATGGTATACTATTATGGCACCTGCTACTGCACTGCTTTCCCTGCTTGTTACAGAGACATTTCCTGGCTGTGCACTGTTTGGTGGACAGTCTGGAAATGTTCTTACATTTGAAGAATCATTGCTCTCCTGAGTTTTTCAATAAGGCCTCCCTCAATGACGGCTCTTTAGTAAAGTCTATCTGTGTTTCGTTCAAGAAAGCTGAAACAACTTTCTTTAAACTCTCCACCCCAAAGCATCCTTTTATACCACCACTCTATTTTTTATATTTCCCGTTATTTTTTATTATTTTTATTTCCTGTTATTGTATTTGCATTTTCTTTCTTTTTTAGATCGTAGGCTATATTAATATGTAATAATATCTTTTATAGGTGTCTTTTAATAAATCTTACCAAATACAATAATAACATAACTTTCTTTTGTTTCAATGATTTGCCTCTTACAGTATTTGCATTGCACTTTTTCCGGTATATGTTCATGTTACATCGTCAGTTCAAACACCTTGTGCTTCTTCAGGATGTGTCTAAAACGGGCTGGACACATGTAAAAATGGATCGATGAATCGCCTTCTACAATACCTGTCCAGGGCCGGATCTAATACCATCCTGACACTTTGTGAAGTGTCTAATATTTCTGTACAGATACGGAGATTTTTGATTTGACGATTGAATTACAGCAAATGTCCATTGTGGTAAGACTCTTCGCCATGTGTCTAGATACTTCATGAAGTTGTAAATTGCCGCATGTGGCTGCTATATAGATCGAACAGGCAAACTCAAAGCTGACGCTTCGAGTTTCACAAAGCAAAGATTTCAAGCAATCTTTTGCAATTTTGAAAAAGTGTAGAGCATAAGAATAAAATTAACTTATATTAGTAAACTATATACAGCCGGACAGTGATATGGAATTTGGAAAATGCCAATACTAAAACCATATCACGCCGTTGACCGTTTCTGTGAAGATACGGTCAATTTATCTTCACGTCATTAGCGGCAAAAACGGAATTAAAAATAACTAAAATTTAGAAATAATTTAGAAAACAAAAACAATGTTCCAAGACTTTGTTCATTTTTATTTATTTTTACTTTTTTGTAAATAAATTTAAATATTCAAAAACGAAGAAAATATATTTATATATAAAAAATATGGTTTTTCGTGTACTGCATAATATTGGATGCAAAAATGAAGCCATACACCTGAATATGATAAATAATT